>NCKU01002533.1:0-18735 GCA_003675995.1 Dinothrombium tinctorium | reverse complement strand
TTTAACAAAATGAACGGCGCATCAAACTCTACAACTTGTCCTGCGTCTAAGACCTTAAGAAGATCAAATTAAGTAAATGAGAAAATTAGATTTTCGTTTAAACTCACGAGAACTCGATCGGAGTCGATAATTGTATTTAGTCGATGAGCAATAGTCAAAACGGTGCAATGTTTAAATTTTTCTCTGATTTTCGCTTGAATCAGATAATCAGTCTTTAGATCGACATTTGCTGTTGCCTCATCAATCACCAGAATTTTGTTATTGCGTAGCAACGCACGAGCTAAGCAAATGAGCTGTCGTTGACCGACACTAAAATTACTTCCGCCTTCGGATAAGAAAGCGTCGAGTTGACCATTTAACTCTAAAACCGCATCTTTCAGTTGAACCTCTTCCAAAACTCGCCACAAATCAGCATCTTCCTTCTCATTGAAAGGATCGATATTGTTTCTCACAGTGCCTGCAAAAAGTACTGGATCTTGTGGAATGATTGAGATCTTCTTTCTCAAATCATGAAGACCAATATTTTGAATGTTGATGCCGTCAATAATGATCGAGCCTTCTGGTTCGCTCATTCGAAATAAGCAAGACAAAAGTGAACTCTTCCCAGCTCCAGTGCGACCCACAATTCCTATTTTCTCGCCTCCTCTGATCGTAAAATTCAAATCGCACAACACTGGTTTTGGAGACTTTTCATAATATAAATAAGTAGATTGGAATGTAATTTCGCCTTTAGTCGGCCAGTCGGGAGGCGGCTTATTATCACTTGAACTTTCTAAATCCGCCTCTGAAGGCAATTTAGTGTACTCAATGATTCTTTCTACAGAAGTCATTTGACTTTCGAATTCGGCCGATTGTCTCACGCCCCATTGAAACATGCCTATGAGCATTAAAGCTGATGACAAAGCAAGTCCAACATCTCCACCCGGCATATCTTTGAATAGATTTCAATATTTTATTAAGCGATTAGCAATAATTATGTGTAGCTACCTTTGGAAAAAGCCATGAAAACAGTTGTTATGCAAATGAGATAAATGATGCAAATCCAATCCATAACGACGCTGAGGGCTCGAGAGGAGAAAATAAACAAAAACCATGTTCCCGAATGATCGTTTAAATATCGATGAAATTGTTTTTGGAACATGTCCTCCACAGCAAATGATCTTAGTGTTGGCAGGCCACTAACTGTTGTACTGATGTGAGAATAAATTGGACTTCGAGCTATTAGAAATACGCTATTAATAGTAAGCAATTAATTTAAAAATTATAACTTACTCAGTCCTTCGAATCGCTTTATATCACGAGCTGTATTTATATAAATGTTTCGTAAATTAATTACGATAATGTTTAAAATTACAGCAGGAATCAATAAATATGGGTTAATTATGGCAACCACAATTACGATACCTAATGCATTGGCTAAAGTCTTTCAAAAAAAATTTTAGTTTTTAATCTTAAGTGAAACTCTCACCAAATTAAGATCAAAAGCAGTTGTGGGCAGCATTTCATCGACAATTCCTAAATCACGCGAGAAGCGATTTAATATTCGCCCTGAAAAGTAAAAATTATGATGAGATTAATCAACGATGAAATGTTTAACAAATGAAAACTTACCGATCGGATTGTTGTTGAACAATGCCATTGGTGAGCGCAAAACTTGGTAAAAGATTTTATTATGCAATTTTACAGACGCTCTCATGCACACAAGAAAGAATGAAGTGGCACGAAACAACATGCTCAAAAAAAGCGAAATGATCAGCACGAAATAGATGATTATATATTTCTTATTTTCTCTCCAGTGATCGACACCTGAATTACCAGTATTAACATTTAAAACTTGATAGTGTGAGCTATTTTGCACTTTCGTATGATTCGATTGATAGCGAGCATCTTGGTAATTTGTCCATTTTGTCAACCAAAGATCGACACTATGAAACAGCGACTGTGCGACAACTATGGAGAGCAAAACGAGTAGCGCGAAGAACACGCCTGTTCCGGATTTTATGTACTCTAAATACACTTTTGCATCCACTGAACCAGTCTGTTTAATTTCTTCGTCAACTTTCGGTTTATACTCATAATCGATTTGATCAAATTCTAATTCATTGATTTCAGAATCTGTTAACGATAACGTTCGAGAGGGTCTGCGTCTAATTTTAAAATCTTCTTGTTGAATCTTTTGCTCTATATTCTGTTCCTTTACTGGCTTTTCACTCTGCGTAAATTTGAAAAAATCCATGCCTGTTTCGATTAGCTCTTCGTATGTTCCGTAACCAATTGGCTTTCCATCGTTTAAAACTAAGATCTGATCGGCTTTCTTGACAAATTGGATTTGATGGGTGACAAGAATACGCGTTTTTGCTGACAAATACTCCATAATGCACCTAAATAAACATGATGAGCTCGCTTTTTATCAATGAATCTTACTTTTCGAAGATATGTTTAGCGACTGAAGCGTCGACAGCGCTTAAAGGGTCGTCCAATAGAAAGATATCAGCGTTTGAATAAATGGCCCTTAGAAGAAAAAAATATCAAAAATCCGAAATGAATACATTTCTTACCTCGCTAGTGAAATTCTCGCTTTTTGACCACCGCTTAGTGAGACTCCTTTTTCACCAACCATTGTTTCATCACCAAACGAAAGTAATTTTAAGTCTCTTTCCAAAGCAGTGACAGACATCACTTTTTCATACTTTTCTTCCTCATACGGACGTCCAAACAAAATATTGTTTCGAATACTGTCATTAAACGACCAAGGCTCTTGCGAAGTGTAAGCTACTTTTCCATTGACAAATTTTGAACCCTTGTAATTCGACAATTCATCAAGTAAGGCCATGAGAAAAGAACTTTTACCACTTCCAACAGTACCGATAACTGCGAGCAGTTTTCCTCGCTTAAGATTTATTTGCAAATTTTTGAGACATGGCTCTTCGGAATCTTCGTGCCACCAGCCGGTGTAATTTTTGAGCACAATTGCCAGTGAATCGTTTTCATTGTCCAAATTATTGCAAGTGACATTTTGTGCTCGTTTAGGTGTTTTTCTCTCTTCCAACAGCAAAAATTTCTTAAAATTTGATTAGATATGAAATAAATGTGATTGAATTAAATGAAATGCTCACTTGTATGCGTTGACAGGAAACTAAACTTTCGGCAATGTAAGAGATTCCAAAGCCGAAGAATGTCATAGTTAAACGTAGTACATTAAATAACGCAACGGTGACGAAAACTGTTTCGGAATTCAAACGACCATCGAGAAATACGAAAGTTACGAAGCAAATAAATAAAATAGTTTTCGGTAAAACAAGAGCAAGTGACATGTTTACTGCTTTTAAAACCAACGCTTTACCAATTTTGCTGATTTCACTCCTTCGAGTAAGAAAAATCATTATAATTCTTTCTAATTTGATACACTTATTACTTTCTTATTTTTGCGATTAAATTAGCGAATGCTTTCTCCCACGCGTACATTTTGATCACTTTCATACTACTGATGATCTCGTTCATTAAGCGAATTCTTTCATCCGTGTAGGCGGCTGTCTTTGCTCTCAAACTCGAAAAAAACTTGCCCATCATTGCTTGAAATGGTATGAAGAATACGAGCACAGCAACTCCGATCAAACTAGTTGCTCCCAAGTAATTCCATAAAATGGCAAGAACGATACAAATTTGAACGGGTGCTAAGAAAATGTATGCGAAAAAAATAACTGCCTGAAATTAAACAAAATTAAGTGATTAAAAAACGTGAATATGTGACGAGCTTTGGCTAGTTTTATTAATTTCAAACTCATTTATTGAAGCATCACATAAATTCTAATCATAGAACTTTTGCTTTGTGAGTTTCATTGCAACAAGAGCGAATAACCATTTGATTTATGATAAATGTTCACAAAATGACGAATGACAAATGAATCTTACAAATTACCTCATCAAATTTGCTCGCATCATTCGACAATAAATTGATTATTTGCCCCAATGTTGTTTTCGACAGCGCAGTGTTATTGAGCTTTAAAATTTTTTCATAAATCAGAGCGGTGCAAGCAACTCTCACTCTCATTCCGAGTCGTGCACAACACGCGAAATAAGGATTGTGAGTGGTGACATAAATTGCGGAGCACAAACATAAACCAGCAGCACTCAAATATGCGAATATTGGGTCCATCGAAGACCTGTCGTTGAAATAACGTATAACAATCCCAAGAAAAATTGGTTGCGAAGTTCTCAGTATCCATTCCTTAGAAAAAATAATTTATGAATTTAATATTTAAATTTCAGAGAATCACCTCGAAAATTCCGATTAAACTCAATTTGATAAATTCCAAACCAAAAGTTTTAATGATTGCAACACTCAGACTGGATTTCTTTTTAGCTAATTGCTTTGCCCATTCCCTATTTGAATGAGCAAAATGAATCGAATTGAAATCAAAATTAAAAATGTAAAATTTGTACCTGAATAATTTTTGTGATAAAAGCTTCGAATCATCATTTTTCGGACATTTATACAAGTCTTCATATTCTAAATTCTTTCGATTGCCTTTAAGAAACAAAGGAAATACCCATCTATTGTTTACGAGAAAAAGCATTTAGACTTATCTCATCTCATTGTTTAATAGAAAATGTAAATAACAGTTTCATGAGGAAAGAGTGTAAAGTAAAGAGTTTACGTAAAACTTTTAAAGTTTAAAAACCTCTATCTCGATAATTGAAAGCAAAAAAAAAAAAATTAAGTGGCATTTATTATGATTGAAATACTTTTAGAATGTTTAAATGACAATTGTTTCAATTTTTACATTAATTTAGACGAAAACACCACCAAATTATGAGAATTGAGGTTTGAGTAGTTTTGTGAAAGACTACTTCATTATTTTTAATCAATTAGCAATGCATACAATAATTTTAAAAAGCACTTTCGGATCGCGAAATTCCTCTCACCGTCTTATAAAAAGTTTGACTGAAAAATTCAATAAGATGCTGTCAATTAGCATAAAAGCTAGGTAAATAGCTAATTTACCGCACAAATGGAAAAATACAGTTTTGAAGTCGTAGTAGGTATCCGAAATCGATATAAACTTTTCAAAGAGCTCGAAGAAGTCATGTTGATGAATTTACAAATAGTTCGGAATGTTTGTAATCACTGTCCGGGAAGCGCACTTGTCACATTTGTTCGTATGCAGTTTTTGCGAATTCAACAAAAACTTACAGGTGGATTTAGATGTAATGAGTATTATTTTTGTTTGTGAAACTATAAAAACTAAAAACTAATTTGAACTTTAGAGAATGATTTCAATGAGAATAAAAAAAAATTTCATAGAAATACTAGGAAATTGTACAAAATGTAGAAAACGGGTAATGGCGTATCTTGACGCCGTGTGAGAGTATCCTCAAGATCTTTTGTTGAAATACTTTTAAGCATATTTGATTTGATTTAAATTGGTAATTATTTTGTTTGCCTATGTTTATTATTAGCAATTTAATTTTTAAGTTTTATAAATACTTTCTAAAAAGAATTAGTAAATTGATTTTTAAAAATGCTTACTGAAAGAAAATTTTGGACAAAATACCAACTTTATCCCATGGTGAGGTCTTCTGAATTTTCTCTCTTTCGTCCATTCACTTAACAGTTTAATTAATTAATTTATTTCACTTTAAAAAGTTTAAATTAATTTTAGGACTAAGTCAACGTTGTTTTTGAAATGTGGCTTAAGTAAAAAATGATTAATTATTCGAATAAAACGTATTATGCCAAAAAACTTCAGTGAAAATTGAACAAAAGGAAAAATACTTTTTATCAATCCTTTGACGCAAATGGGCAAAATAATTGAAGATAAGAATTACAATAATATATGGTAACTTTTCAAGTAGCGATAAAAATGAAGTTGAAATGTTTTTCTTTACAAATCAATGTCCAGAATAATATTATAAGAGAAAATTTTGAATTGTAAACAACAAAAAATCGACAAGTTTTTTTTGATTGAGATCATCTTGCCAGATCAGCACAAAGGTTTAAAGCTAAATAATCACAAAAAAAGCATTTAAAAAAGTTATTTCAATTAAAAAGTTTCAAAAATGATGATTTTTATTTTATTCGCTTTTGAAGCGATAAAGCACTTCATTTAAAATTATGGTGGATAAGATATTTCAACGCTTTAACTCATTTCATCACTTTTTCAATTTTTTTAAACTTTGTTCACTTTTATCTCAAACTTGATTTATTGAAAAATAGCTTTTCTATTTATTAAATTGAATAATGGTTAATTGTAGATTTTTAGAATGAATGAGTTGTTACCTATTTGCATTTTTGACACAAAATATTTAATAAAGAGAAATTAATCAAATTATTAATTAAATATTTCACATCTAAAATGTTTCGCATCTTTTTGCTCCACGTTGTACTTTGTTTTTCAAAATGACCATGATGATGGAGCTTAATTTAATAGCACTTGAATGGCTTATCTTCATGTCGTGAGCCTCATTTTATTGTTACATTTACATTTCAAGAGCTTCTATATTAACTTTAACGATACTTTGAAATTAAGTATCTTCTGTCAAACTTCATTTCGCTTGAGTTAAGATTTTTCTTATTTCATAAAATACTTTTTACCAGTTTATCGAGACCTTCAATTAAATATTCCATTATGCTCAATATGGCAAATTTTCGAGTTTAATTTGCACTTACAAACAAGGTTAATCTGTTTATGAACTGTTAAGATCAGCTACTCTTATCACTTTTTTCTCTATTTTCTTTAAAAAAATTCAAATTAAAAATGAAATTTCACGATTCCAAACTTTTTACACCTTTTATGGAGCTATTTACCAGTTTAAAAAATTGCGAAATGTTTTATTATTTTAATGAATGGTGATAAAATGAGAAATGATTCTTTTTTAGTAATTTAAAATTAAATTTTTTGTTTTTAATTAATGATTGGGAAAATAGATATTGTACTTAATGATTAGAAAATTTTTTGTTTGTGATATAATGCCGAGTAAAAATTTATGACCTAGAATTTTGAATTTGAATTTAATCTTAGAAACATGTCTAAGAGACAGAGTCAGAATTTAAATATTGGAGTACTTTTGTTTTAAATACATTGAAATTATTTTCATTTCTTACATCTTTAGGAAGTGAATTAAAAAGTTTTGCACCGTAATTAGAAATACAGTTATCGCAACATTTTAGTCTGGTTCTTTTTATAATAATCTTATCACCCTGTCTACTGTTACTGGAGAAAGAAACCTGGTCAATCCAGCTTTTTGGAATCGTCAAATTATTATGTTTGATATTAAAAATTATCTTTAAAATTTTAAATCGTCTTCGAACACCTAAGGGTTGTAAAGCATTTTAAGTCTTTCGGAATATTCGACATTTATTTTTCCCATTTTTGTACAAATAAATTTAGTAATCGTCTTTTGAACTTTTTCAATTGAAGTACATTGACCGATATTAGGTGTCCATACTTCATTTTACTTCAATTATTAATACATTAGTTTTCCTATCACGAAAAGTTTAGGCTGTAAAAATTTTTCAATTAACAAACTTTTAAACAAAAACGACTTTTAACTTTATGAAAGGTTAACTGTAGAATTTTTGCAAAAAAAAAGAAAAAAATCTGAAAGTTTAAGTTATGTTAATGTAAAATCTTATTGAATTTCTATTTGACTTTGAATTTCCTTTCTATTTTATATTTAAATTTCATTTTATATTGAGAAAGTAGTTTAATCGTAAAAATAAATTTTTTTATAAATATTTAAATAATTAATGTTTAATATAATTTCTTATACATTTTATTGTAACTTTAATTAAAAATTCATTATGTTGATTTTTTGATTTGATGTTGATTACAACATCTGGTTGTAATTATTTTTTGGTGATTACCTTAATTCATTTTTTAATGAAAACTTAACGTTTTATCTTTGACGTCAGTTTTTTGTAAAATATAAAAAATATATATAAAAACGTAAATGAAATGACGAAATGAAGATATATGATGATAATATATTTCTAAAGCTAAACAATTTTCAAAAGTGAATTTCCCTTGACTCTTATTTATTATTAAGACAATATATAAAAGTGTAAATAAAAACTTTTGAATTCAAAATCAAGTGATATTTGCTAAAGAAACAAGTTGTTGCATTTATAGATTTCTTCGCTTTTGAAAATGATTCGTAAATTAGTTAAACGAATTTCGTCAAAAAGTCTATTCGAAAATATAGAAGAATATGATAAAGTTGCGAAGATTCAAGCTGCTCTTTTGACTATGTGGAAACAAGACAGCGAGTTGTTCGACGAATTGGATGTGCAAAATATTATTTGGAACAAAGTGTATCTTCATCGATTCTTACTTCGACAACACGGTAATGTGAAGAAAACGATCGAAATGGTGAAAGAAACTTTGATTTGGAGAAAAGAAAAAAGAATTCCTCATATAATACCTTCGGCTGTACCCAGAGAAATTTACGATCTTGGCCCCATGATTACTCATGGAACTGATCGCGATGGCAATGTGGTGCTTTATATTCGCCTTAAATGTTTATTTGTCATCGAAGAAACGAAAGAATCAAATATTCGATTGTTAATGGCCAGAGTTTTCTCAACCTTCGAAGAAGGACTGGCCAATAACAAAGGTTTTGTATTGTTTTATGATGCTACTGATGTAACAATGGCGAATTATCACCTCGCGGAAGCATTGGATGCGTTTAGAATTTTTCAGAAATATGTACCTTCGGGATTGACAAAAATCGTATTTTATAATCTAACATGGTATGCAAGATCTCTAATTAAACCAGCATTTGCCCTGTTACAAAATGAATTGCGAAAAATGCTTCACTTTGTCAACAAGAATGATGTCGATAAGATTATTTCACCCAAAAGTTTACCACCTTTCATCACAGATCCGGCAACCAAATATAAAATACCCCGTCCTCCTGATGTGAAAGACATTGATCACTGTGATCTTGAATTGATTGGTGTTAAGCTTGAAGATAGAGAAGCTTACAAAGCATTCATAGAAAAATTGTTGGATTATTATAATATTTGTTAAAAAGGTAAACAAGAATTAATTTTTGATTTTTTTCAGCTTGACGATAGTGTATTATACGTTAAGTTTACCTCTCTCATTAAATAATTTCAAAATTTTTGTGAATACATGTTAGGTATTTTATATATATTTGTATTATGTTTATAAATTTAAAGTTATGACGAAAAAATCAAGTTTCATTAAAAGTTCTTGTTGTTTTCGAAAATTTCAAACATTTATTTAATGCTTCAAATACTCTTCGCCTTTTTAATTTTGTTTACTTCCTTGAAATTTCGAAATATTAAGTAATAGGCCTAAACGCAACTTTTACTAGTGCTATTGCTTGATTCATTTCATGTTTCAATTCAATCTAATTGTTTTTATCTGAGCAAGTTATTAGAGATGTGAAGCAAGAATAAATATGGATTTAAAAAGTTTTGATTGTTTTTGCTCAGCATCTTATTTTAGAGTTGAGAGCAAAAAATCCAGCTGTCTTAACATTTAATGTGGTAGGCACACTACTTGCATTTTTGCAATTACGCATTAGCTGTTAAAAGTGGAAAATTTTCTACTAAAAACTATTCTAACAGGTTTTTATGATCTCAACTTTTTCCTCTTAAAAATCTTTGCACAATCAAGCAAATCTAATCTCGTCAAAATTTTGCTTAAAAATCTTTAAAACAAAAATAATTGTGCATAAGTGATTCGAGAAGTTTTTTGTGATTTATGATAAAAACTCAATTCTGGTAAGTCAAATGCATGATTAAATCGAAAATTTTCCAACCAAAATTTTATCTTTTTGATTTGAATAAGCTTTTTAAATAAGATTTCAGCTTGATGAATTTTTTAAAGTTTCCTAAAATATTGAATTCACTTCAAACTATACGCTAACCAAGCTTAGGAATAGAACTATTTTCACTTCACTTAGTACCCAAAAATATCTCGGATAATTTTTTGCTTTTTTCCGTGATCAATTTCTCGAGTTATTTAACTGTTAATTGCTCGATAGAAATAACAATGCATTGAGTTCGTACACCATTATTCTTTGACGTGATTTTTTATTAAAACAATGAAAAAATTAAATTATTAAATTAAAACCAACTAGCTTCGGCTTTTCTCGATGCAATCACCAAGTCAATAAAAAGAGTAATAACAATATTCAGGTCGTCAAGAAAAAATATTGAAGTTGATTAAACAAAATAATGTCACTTAAAAAGTCTTCGATTAAAAAAAATAATTTAAATAATTTATTTCACGAAAAAAGTTTTTCACTCAAAAAATTAGTTTAGAAACTAACAAAAAATTTGCTTCTTGAATAAAGATTATTTTTCTTTTGAATAGAAGAATAATTCAAAAAAAAAAACTTCTAAGTTTATAAGAAATTAAAGTTTTCATAGATCATTTTCAAGTGTCTGAGTTTTTAAGGTTTTATTTCAAAAAAAAAAAAATCATTTTGTTTGTTTTAATTCAATATTTTATAATATTTTTTTAATTTTTTTATTTGGGTCAAAAATATTCAAAATATCTTCAAATGGGAGAAGTATCAAGCAGAAAAAACTATAAATACAAGTTTTCAAACATTTGCTCAAAAATTTTTACCTTAAAAATCTAAATGTAAATTTAAATTTCACCAAAAAAGCAAACTTTTTTTACTGATCGAGAATCTGAAATATTAGAGAATGAAAAGTGAAAATAAATTAATGAGAACTCTGAAAATGGGAAGTTTGTATTGGAAAGTAGATTACAATTTGAAATTCAAATTTTATCGTTGTTTCTAATTTATCGTTTGTTTACTGCATAAGTTAAGGATATTTACCTGCATCTTTATTGTCGACGATAAAATCGCATTTTTTGGCAAAGTAACCATTTCATCGAGTAAGGGTCAAATTTATACTGAAATTTGCCTATTCGCTTGGGTGCTGTGTGTTTTATCAACAAGGCTAAGCTTTGATGATTATAAAATTCAATTAAAAATATTTCACGCGTCGACCGAGTTTCAAAAATGCCGCTTTGACTTGAAAGCAAAGAAAAGCGCAAAATTTCTAAAGCGAGTGAAAATTTTCTCAAATTAAGTTGAAAAGAGAATCTTGATAAGCGTCCCATTTTATTTATGCACATTTTTCATCCCTTTTTTGTGAACAAATCACTTTATGAAAAATTATTCATTGGCTTTCCTTGGCTAATGTATCACTTCGTGTCAATCAATTTCCTCAGGCCATCAATAATACCAAATATTTTTCTAAATTTATTTCTGATATGCTGCTATCATTTCTCAATTCGATTTGTTACATTCATAAAAGAAGAAAAATCGCTATTAAATGAAGTGATCGTAAACTTTCCTAGACGTGTAACAACATATTGGAATCAAGAAATTTACTTTTCTTTGATTTGGTCATGTTCGATAAAATTTGGAGAAAATCATTCGGAATGTACTTCTTCATTAGTTCCGCATTTACAATATTTTTGCTTTATTCGATTCTTTTCACTGACATTTTCCCAATTTATAGATTCGCTTATCAAATTTTGGCCGCATTTTCACTCATCTATCTTACACTTATTCCCATTTGTTCGGGTTCTTATGTTTACCATTGCGGAATGAGAAGTCTAATGTCTATTGACCGAATGCAAAAGTCTCGATTGAATGATTTGATTAGAATTAAATTAGAAAATATTCGAGAATCAGTAGTCCACATATTTGGTTTGAATGTTTTTACAAATTGTAAAATCAACCTCGAAAACTGTTGAAAGCATCAGAAGTTTGCTTAGGCTTTCTGCTATTTTTATCAATCAAAAAACTCATTAAAATGACACAATAAGAAATGAGATTAGAAACAGAATGAGAAAAGCAGTGAGAAAATTATGTGCGATAAAATTGATTAGGGTGATTATGCCTTTGTACTAATTAATTTAAAAAGAATTGACTATGACTTCACGAATTTGTTAGCTACATAACCTAATAAACAAGATGAATATATGCACTTATGGCAAATTAAATAAGAAAAGTATCTGTCATTTACATGTAGCGACTTTCTAATTTTTTCCTAAATCAAGCAATCGCTAAATGCAAAGGTGGTATGCGTTTAAAATTAGTAAACTTAAAATTTTTTCTTTTACCTTTTAGTACATAAAGAGATTTGTATTCAAAGTTTTTCACTTTTCAAAAATCTAAATAAAAGAATTGGTTTTATTTTTTAATTTCAAAAGTTTTCAACTTAATTTCTAAATTAATTGATAAAAAATAATTTTTTAAAGGATTTGTTAGACTTATTTTTGAGATTACAGATTTTAGCTTATTTTCAATTTATATTATCTTATTCTTATTTTTGTCCAAAATAGCAAGTCGATATGTGTTTCAAAAAGTTTCTATTAAAGGCCAAATTGTTCATTAAAAATGAACATTAAGTCTATGTGAGATATAGCAACATGAGTGATTAAATTTGAGCCTCTTATTTTCTATAAAGTGGATGAAACTTTCTAAAAATGTGTGTCATTAAAAGATTTTTCTCTAAATGAAAATAAAAAGTGCAACAAAGTATCAAATAGAGATAGTAAATAATAAAGTAAAAAAAATTGAAATTACAAGGAAAATTTTATCAACGTTTATAATTATTTCTAAATTAGAGTTGAAAAAATACAAAGAATTTAATGAGCCATTGTATAAGACATATTATTTTGAATTTCCACGCTTAAATTTGAATTTATTTCTTTTAAAAATGACAATACATTTACTTTTGTTTCGAAAAGTCAAAATGTTTCGATAATCGAAAGTGATCTTCACTACAACACCTCACAAAAAGTTTCACTGTTTTTCACAAAAATTGCATTAAAAATTTTGATTCAAGAAATGCATGTTAAATAAATAAACCAACAAACTTGTTATTAATATTTGTCATAAGTAATGTAAGTTAATTTCCCCATTAGTTAATAAGTGTGTTCGTTTATTTATTTAACATACATTTCTTGAATCAAAAATTTTTATCTCAACTTTTGAGACGCTTTTTTGTTTGTGAGGTATTGCAGTGAAGATCACTTTCGATTATCAAAACATTTTATTTTGAAACGATAGTACAGTCAGAGACAGAATGTTTTAAATTCACCTTAGAGATACAAATCTTCATCAGAACCCTCCTCGTCAGACTTTCTCTAAAATACTCGTTTTGTTGACGTTTTCTGGTTCGCCTAGTCTTTTGCAACAATCTTGGCACCGAGTTATGTTTCTATGTTGCAATTTTAAATTCGTTGGTTTCATCGCAGACTACGTGGTCTGAGCTTTTTCAAAATATACGACTGACCTCGGCTTCGGTCTTTCAGGACATTGCCTTTTAAAGTGTCCATATAAGCCGCAATAGTGATGATTTAAACATAATATGGGCGCATCATTTTCTAATTTACGAAAACCATATTTCTTTTTCAGCGCTTTTTCAACGCCAAGTTGGACGTATCTTTTGTCCCCATCAGAATAACTATAATGAATTTTTTGAAGATTGTGTCCACGATATGTATTTGATTTTGAAAGAGCTTTTCTTATTCATATGTTGATTTTTTAAGAACATCCGAAATTTGATCACATTATTTCAAAATTTCGTGTTTATGCCCGATAATTCCCTGACCAAGTGGTTTGAGCAAATAGAAAACCTTTATTTGCCAGAAACTGCTTCGAATTATAAGCTTAATTTTCTTTTGCCGACAGGCGATCACGATTCTTTAAATTGAAATAAACTTCAGATTCATCGTCTTCTTGATTTGGAGGAATATAGTAACTGTAAAAAATTAAATTAGTCTGAAATGCAATATCTAGTTATTGTGTCGATGCGTTTGTAAGTGTTTTGACATTTCACGCATTGAAAATTGAAGAGAGACTCAAAGTGTCTCACCCAATTTATACGAGATTGCCAAAACGGATAATCGCAATCTTTGTGGAATTTTTTTGAGCAACGAAAGGTTTTACTTACGCTTTGTTGGCAACCGGTTTTTCTCAGAAAGAAGTATTTTTCGTAAGAAATACGTTTCTTATCGAAATAAATGTTGAAATGCTTTTTATCTTTTACGATGCCCAGGTCTCTCTTCGGAGCACGCTAAAAATGTAAGTTGGTAAAAAATAATAAAAATACCAAATATACCTTTTTTGCCAGCTTTATTTTTCAATGTGGCTTTTTACCACCAGACTTCGCTGGAATCACTAATTTTTCCGGATTCCAGAGTGCAAAGCCGGCGAATGAAAAATTTCAATTTCTACACCAGAGATCGAAGGTTGGATTGATTCGGCCGAAAGCCAAAATTTATCGATTTGGCAAAAGCCAAAATTTGCCAAAAATCAAGAGCAGAAAAACGCCAACCGTCTCGCTTATATCGAACGGAAAGCGATGAATTTTTGAATTGCGCGTTTCAATTTCTTTCACTGCGCGGCGCCACTTGCGCAAAGCTCTTAAAATGATGAGTATTTCTTTTAACTGTGTTGTTGCTTTTTAAAAATCAAATAACTTTCTTTATTTTTAGTGTGAAAGTTGTTTAGAATTTACTTTTTCACCACTTCAAAAGTTTTGCTCAAGCGATGGCAGCACATATTTCATTTCTTAATTAATTAATCCATTCATTAAAAAATTTATTTTGCAAAAAACTTTTGTTTGAAATTTAAATGTTTTATTTTTTATTTCAGCTAAATTTATTTTTCCTCGTTTTTATCATAATCAGTAAAAACCTAATCACCTACCTCAAATTTATTTGTGCTTCCCTTCTTAATTAGATACACAGAGAGAATTGTGATAAAATTTTTGACATAATTCATTGGCAACCTGAGTGGGACAAAATGTATCGCGCGCATCACAACTTAAATTAAATAGCTTATGTAAAAATTAACTTAAAATTGTTTTTTTTAAAGCAGCTTTTATCATATTAATTTGAAGTGGAATTTTAGCTTTTCTTTTTCGCCTCAATTGCTTTTCACCTTTTTACTAAATTATGATCATGTAAAACTAATCCATTCTTATAACTAGGGTGGTAAATTTTTGTGAAAAATAAAGGCCGAATTTTGTGAAAATTTTGTGAGAAAAAAGTGTAAAATTTTGTGAATATTTTGTGAAATTTTCTAAAAATTTGTGACATTTTTGTGATGATTTTTTTTCAAAGTTTAATCAAGAAATGAATTACAATTAATAATATTGTACATTTCGAGTGTGTTTGTAGTAAATTGCAAGCGATTATCACGCAAGATGGACTTGTAGATTGAAAAAGAACGTTCCACATCAACCGATACTAAAGGGGCATAAAAAGTTTTTAATTTATGTTCAAAAGAATTATTTTCTGAAGTAAACGAAATTAAATCTGGATTTTTCTTGAGGCTTGATAAAAGTTTTTCCAATGCATATCCAGAAAGTCTAGATTTCATGTCATTTAATATATCTAGCTGCTCTTGAACATTTAACCCTTGAGATTCAAGTTTTGTAATAGAAATAGGTAAATATTCAAAACTTTGAAGATGAATTAATTTTGATTGTATTGTATTATTCTGAAGAATATTTTTAGCTTCATTGACTGCTTTTGTGGATTTTGGTAAATCGTTTATAAAATTTAAAACAGAAGTGAAGTTTTTTGCATAGTAGAAAGCTGCATTTAACCACGAACCCCACCTTGTAACAACGACATCAGGAGGCAATTCTAAACCAGTTTTACGACGATATTCTAATTTTCTATGATGAGACTTTAATAGAACTTTCTTTATTTCTGCTATCATTCTGTTGACTTCTTCATTTTCTTTTTTAATTTTCTCACAAACTCGGTGTAAACAGTGAATGATGCATGTAACATGATGGACATTAGGATAAAGTTGTTTCCTTTAATTTTCTCATTGCAAGCAGCATATAAGGCGCTTGATCTAAGACGTTCATATTTAATACATCCATTCCAAATTAGGTTACAAGTATCGTTGATTGTTTGCAAGATCGTTTTATTGTTAGTTTCTTCTAAATACTTTGTGGCAATTAATATGGATTTGGAAGGATAACCATTTAATATACCAACCATAACATTGCATACAAATCTACCTTTTTTATCTGTGCTTTCGTCGATAATCAAATATATGTCATTTTCACCAATAACTTGTCTTATTTTCTCAACTTCTTCTTTATATATTAATTCAATTTCATTCATTAATGTCTGGCGAGAAGGTAAAGATTTTCCGCTCAAATTTTCAAGCAATTCTCTAAATGAAGGGTTGTCGAGTTTACGTAGCGGTATGTCAGCTTCAATTAATTTTCTCGTTATGAATTTATTCAATTCTTTGTTAGAATTTAATTTCTGCGTTGCTTTCGAAAAAGTTGCTGTTATCGTTTCCACTTTCGAACCTTTCTTTTAAAGCAATTCTTGATGTTTCTTCCCTTTTCGGTGACTGTTGACATTACTTTGCCCGTGTATACTGTCTTTAAATGTAACATTAACTTCACAGAGTCCACAAGTTAAGATTTTTCCGTCGGTGATGAATTCAGGATATTTTTTGACGACATTTTTTAACAACAAATTTAACGAAGCCATTTTACATTTGCAGCTTTTGTTTATCGATTTAAGCGTTTTGCATTTGAAATATATTTCATTGGTTGATTGAAATACTTTTAGACATAATGAGAAGCTAGCTATTCATCTATTTTTAAATTGCGAAAATGTAAACAATTAACTACTCGTGTTGCAAAAACTTAAATTTGTTTGCTGAATTGTCTAATTCACAGTCTTTTGATAAGCTTTGTTCATTTTCAATTTTTTGGCTTAAAATTTGTGATTTTTGTGAAGTTTTTACAATTTTTGTGTTTTTTGTGAATTTTGCTGAAATTTTGTGAAAATTTGTGATTTTTATAGTCATATTTTTCGGAAAAAATTATATTTTTGTTAATGTTATGCATTGTGCAATCCATTTTTGCTCGATTTAAAAGTTTTGTGATCACAAAAATTTTACCACCCTACTTATAACCTTTATTATAAAAATATGTAAAAAATTCAAAGCGATATAATTAAAAATGAAGAAAGGTAATTGTTTCACTCAAGTTGTCGATCCTCAATAACTTCGACGTTAATTATTTCATCAACAATTTATCGTTGCATAAATATTTATCTTAATGAATCTTTAAAAATTGAAAATTTGAAAATTGCAACTTCGATTTTCATTATCATACAAAGCTTGAAATGACGAGAGATCTTAAATCAGAATATCGAACGATAAATTGTTCACTCGAATTGCATTTACCCTGACATGAAGTTAAAATTATATTTAACGAGAAAAAGTGCGATAAAATTTTGTTCAAAATTTTTTTCATTTATTATGTTTTCATTGTTGCTTTCAAGGAAATAATATTCAAATTTTTTATCTAAAATTTTAATAAAAAAACTTATTTAGAAAAAAGTTTTGCTGTTTTCATTATAATTTTCTCATGAAGTTAAACGAATAAGAGGCAACGCAAAGAAGTTGGATGTACTACTCCCGACACAAAAAGTATACACAGCAGTGATGCACCATATGCGAAGTTATATACTTTTTTATGTCGGGAGTAGTACATAAAATTAGAAAATTTTTTAATCAATGTATACTTCAAAATTTATTTGAAAAACTATCTTCTAAAGCTCAATTTGAGCGAGCACTTGATTTTAATTCAAACTTTAATCAATCGACAATTGAAAAGTTGCGTATCTCATTCAAATATTTATATAATAATGAAATAAATCAGTTTTAAAAGGCAAACTATTAAAAACCGTTTGCCATAACTGTATTTAAGTGCGAAGAAAGAAAAGAAAAACAAATAAGCATCTTAACCTAAAATTCAATAAATCTCGAAATCAGAACATGTTATTTCTTTTAGTATTTCTTTTAGCTTCGATTTCAGCCCACTTCGAGAACCTGTCCTCTTAAATGAGTGAAAACCTATTTTCATTCGAAATCGAAAGTAATTTTAATGTGAGCATTTAAAATGGTCAATAGAGTATTCGGAGAAAGGAAGAAAAAATTATTTTACCCAGAGGTAATTAACGTTTCTCACTTTCGTCCTTGTTTTGAAAATCAAGTTTAGCTTGAAATCGTGATTTGCATGTACAAAAAGCCATTAAAAAATAAAAAAATTAGGAAAACTTGATTCGAAGGCATTGAATTTTGTTTTTTCTAAATAACATGTTCGCTAAATCACTTTTAGTCTCGAAATTGTTTGTTTGAAATTATTAACAACTAAAATGCGTTTACGTCGAATTGTTTTAAAGTGCATTTTGAAAAAATTAAAAGTAATTAAGTTTTTTAAGTGACTAAAAAATTGTCAAATTGAGCGCTTCTTTCTTTTTTCTATTGCACACGAATCCGAAGAAAAACTTTTTTTAAATTGGGCGTAACAAAATTTAAAGTTACCTTTTCGCGAATAAAATGGTCACAATTTTCCACAGCTGCTTTTGATGATCATTGCTACAAACACAGTATTAAAAGTGATCGATAGCTTTATGTAAGTATTAATTATTCATTTTCAATCAAATTAATGTTCAATAAGCCACGAGAATATTTAGATTCAGTGTACATTATTGTTTACTTCTTCTCCGAAATTGAATAATTAAACGACCTTGCTTTACAACCCTCGAACATATTTTTAAATTTTCGCATTGCGTTTGGTTTATAAGAAATGCTTTTTTCTAACATGAACAATTTTTTATGTAATCTTTTTATGTGATTATATCATGTTTACGATGGTAGTGAAAATATTTTTTTTTT
>NCKU01002532.1:0-18737 GCA_003675995.1 Dinothrombium tinctorium | reverse complement strand
GAGAGAGAGAGAGAGAGAGAGAGAGAGAGAGAGGAGAGAGAACGATGAAATGTTTGCGTACACAAATCGTGAATCCGCACTTCCGCAAATTACCGGCAATCGACGTACGGCGAACGGCTCTCACGACGAATCAGGCGCCGCGCAAATAGGTGGCTTTTTTAAAAATTCGGTAAGAAATTATATCAATTAAAGGGAGGTTAGTTTTCGGAAGCATGCACGCTTAAACGTATACTCACAATGAAACTTTGCTGCATACATGCATATATACATAGTGCATACAACATTTGATTAACAGCGTGGGCGCCAGACTCAATGCTCGAGCCCCTTCTGCATGATTACAAAGCCAGACGCCCTTTGGCTTAAAACAGTAGGCGTCGCTGCTCACGAATTGAGTCTAAACTTTTTTGCGAGCGAAATACACGTACTTTACCGAATTAGTAGGTTCAAGCGCTTTTTAAGGCTCACTTGTATTATAATTTCTGATTTTCAACAGTCAAAAAAGTTTGCAAGTTTTCAAAGTTAGCTTCAAAAAGTATACAAACAATTAGACGTTTTTTAATGTAAAGAAAGAGTTTTGCGTCGAAGCACTTCAAACGTCTAAGAAAAAAGCTAATTGCATTTTTAGCTTTGAAGCTAGAAAAAAGAGAAGAAAGAGCAAGCCTTTGTTGACACATAAATTCACTAATTCACATTAAAATACCATTTTGCTTTAAAACAAAGTTGCACTCGAAAAAAGAAGTCAAATTTTATAAGTGTATATATTTCTTTTAACAACCGAACAGCGGTTAAAAAAGTAAAACCTAAATGGTAATAATGGTTGCAATTTCTCGCCGTACAAAAGTTGCGACTAATAATACGGTGTGCGGAGAACTTTAATCGCCAAAAGTGAATCGTGACTTTCCACCCGCTCATGGCTTCACTTTAAATATTACTACACTTTTCAAAAGCTCTTTTCTTTCTTTTTCTTTCTCTCTCTCTCTCTCTCTCTTCTTTGCCAGATAGGTGTGTCGAAAGTTTTTTCGCTTAAATTGTACGAAAAAAGTCGTCGCTATTCTCTGTGCGCGAATTACAAAGCCTATATTAAGCAAATTTTTAAATCCGGTTAACAAATGCTGAAACAATTGAGACAATAGCTTTAATATGTCAAACTATTCTCTCACTTTCAACAAAACATTTTTGCTTACATAATACACGAAACGAAAAATACTGTAGAAATTAGTAGAGTGAATTACTAGCTCAGTTCTTCCTGTTTAACAGTAGCCTCAACAGTAAGCCATAAACATTTGCTCTCATAAATGAGTGAAAGTCGCTCTTTAGAATTTGCTTTACGAATCCCACATATTGCCCAAACTAATCATAAACTACAATCGTAGAAAATACCACGTGCCACATACTTGGTGATATTAGAGTATCAGAAAAATTACGTTGGTGAGGATTAAAGGGTGTAGTCTGAGCCGAGCAGAGGAGCAGCCCGAATTTGTCGTCTTCGCCGCCAACTAATCAGCGGATACGATCGCGAATTCAAATTTTCATTTCACGTTTCTGTAAATAATTCACTCAAAGCTAGTGTGTTAAGAATGAGAAGAAGCAAAAGAAAAGAAAAAACAACGAAGAGTAAGAAATTTGAATTGCAGCTACCAATTCAAAAAAGACCGTCGTATCCTGGTTCGATAACAGACTTATTACAGAGGAATATACAGAGGAGTGGCGCGGATTCCGATCCATCCTCGGCACACCTAATACGGATTTTAAACAAAACTTAATAGTCACTAATAAACATCAATCAAATCAAGTATTGCTTTCAAAACGCGCTTTCGATTGAATACGTTTGTAGCTAACGTGAAAGCGAAAACAAAAGCTCGAAACGATTTATTTAATCCGTTATATCTTAGCGCACAAACAGTAAAAAAGTTTTATTGCTGATCTTTTAAATGAAAAGAGCAGAAAAAAGCGAGAAGCGAGACCTCTTACCTTTACGAATTTGACTTAAATGCAAGTTTCACTGTTTCTTGCAAATATTGCGAAAAAAGAAAGAAGCGTTTAAAATTAACATCACTTTTACACGTATTAACATACAAAACGTAATTTACATACAAGTGATTGCCTTGAAATTGTTCCTCGCTTTGCATCTTATTCGTTGTCTACTTCTTTTTTCGTGCGTTTTGCAAAGCAAAAGTGATTCCGAAGCTTGTTAGCAAAACCTTTCGAGGCAAACGTTTTTTCGCCATATATCTCAAGAAAGATTCGCAATTTAAAATTTTTGTCATTTTATGAGTTCCACTTTACGAAAAAACCAAACTAACAACAAATTCTCATTACTCAAATTTGAAAATCATCGAATTTTTATTTTTAGCAATTTTTTGATTGAACAAATTTTGGCACACACAACAGTGATTTATATAATGATGTAAGTACACGATAGCTAATCAATAAGGTGATTGTGTATAAAAGAAAGAGAAATTAGAAATTTTACAAAAATAAAGGCGATTGTCATTGTATGTCGGTATTAACGATCAGCAACAGGAGGTCTGCGATCACTAACATTGATCACCGCTTCCTCGCTGTGCGTTAAAATGTGCCGTTTTAGATCGCAATTACGACGAAACTCTTTCGCGCATTGCGGACAATTGTACGGCTTGATGTCGGTATGTGTGAGAAGGTGAGTTTTAAGATTACTGCGCTGGTTGAACGTGCGGCCACATTGTGAACATTTATGTGGCGATTCTTCCATGTGAAGAATACGGTGAACGGCTAATGTCCGACTCTGACAAAATCCTTTGCCACAATCTGCACACTTAAAAGGCTTTTCTTTCGAATGAATGTACCTATGAAAGTCAAAAAGGATAACAATAAAAATTTTTATTTAAGCAAATAATACAGAGGCTCGTTGCCGGGCAAAGAGAATGAAATAATGGCGCGCAGGTAAATAAAAGCGGATTAAAATTTCTCTTCGCGAAAAGATTGTGCATCTGATTGTGTCTGTAATTATACGATCTTTTGTGCTCGCTCGAAGAGCATATTTTAAACACTGCGCCAACTTAAGGTAGCTGACTGCGAATATAAGTGTGAAGTCACCGTTGGGGGTATGTGCTTGAACACTTCATAGGTAACCCGCATGATGTTGATTTCTAATTTAATCGTTAGAAAAAAGCGAGAATCTTCTTTAACTGCTGTCAGTATGAGTGTTAAAACTTTTTTGTTGTGGTTTCGCTTTTTAAAATAATTTTGTGGTTTGTGGCTAACAAATTGGTTAATAAATAAAATATGTTTGAATCAATTTTAAGTGCGCCATCAAATTGTTTATTGTCTCTGTTCGCGAGTAGAGCTTTTTCTGCCTCACCAGTCGCTCGCTCATAAATTACAATACCTGTGGTCACGAAGGTGATCCTGACGTCGAAATGCTTTGTGACAAATATCACATTTGTACGGTCGCTCGTCGGTATGAGTTCGTTCGTGAATTAACAAGTTGTATGATTTTGTGAAACGACGATCACAAAATTTGCAAATGAACTCTTTCTTGGGGCGATTCGATACTCGCGATGGCCTGAAAGACGTTCGCTGCTGTCCCTCGGGCAGGTAGTAAACTGGGATATTTTGCGATAGATTCAACGGTTGCAAGTAAGCTGAGGTTGTCGGTAAACCGAAATTTGATCGATGGCTATGAATAGGTGGCTGCGAGGTAACGTTTGTCGACGACGACGGTCCTGTTAGCATTCGCATGCCTCCGACACTATAAAAAAGGAAAGGGAAAAACAATATTTAGCTAAAACCTATAATTTAAAGCGATTTACGGATTTGTTAAAGTTCGGCTGCGCTCGCTGCTCGCCGCTTTTGCTGAAACTTTTTCTCCAAATAATTTCGCTTTTAGTCAAATCGTGAGAAGAAGAAGCGAACTATATGTTCATTATTCACAGCTCAGCTATTTTCAATGAGTTCGAAACTAACTTCATTTAACTCCTTTTTTGCTAGGCGCCAATATTTACCATTTTTGCCATTAACCCAAAAATAGCCAAAAACATTGCTGCCACTTCGGGTTTCGTGTTTCGCGTTCACTCTGTTTTCTCGCTTTAAAATGATTCTCAACTTTTGTAAACGCAGCCAATTTCCATATCAATGAGTGGCACTCAATTCTATCTTACATTTGTCAGCATTCATTTCGCCGATTGTTAGTAAATACGCCTTTCAAACAAAAGGCGAATCTGCTTTCGCAAAATTATTTCACTCTTTTCATTTTTAAGAGGCTATAATTTTGAAAGCTTCTGCTTCCACTTCTGATGCTGCTCGCTTTCTTTCTTTCCAAAACTAATCTGAATTTAAAGTTTGTCTAATCGTAACTGCTCAAAATTTGACTTTGAAATTCGTTTTTCACGGAATTTTTTCGTTTCGTTGCCTCTCAATTACTACCGTTTTAAGCACTAATCACACGTGAAGGCATTACAGGTAAATGTAGAATATATTTTAAAAAGCTGCCGCTTCTCTTTTGCTATACCTTTGTCCATACGCTCGTTGTAATGTTTCTTGCGCTTTGCCGCACACAAGTGGATAATTTGTGTACACTGATGACACCAGCGACGAGAAATGCGGAGAACAAATCAGCGATGAATTATGCAATCGAAGTGATGCAATCGAGTGCAAAATGTGGCTGCTATTATTGGCTTCCTGCGAACAATCATCTTTGGCGGTAGCGGATTCGGCCAAATGTGCGAAGTCGAAACGCTTCTTTTCCGGTCGCGGTGCGCTGCTGATCGTGGTTGCAGGCGCGATTGATGTAGTTGCGGGTGGTGTTGCTGATGAGCGCGATGAAAGAGGCGAATGCGGTAGCATTGCGTAGGGACTCGATGCAGGTGATAAATGAGTTGGTGTCAGTGGAGGTGTTGGTAAATTCGTGTTCATATTGATTTGTTGGCTAGGTTTAAGTCCACATCTAGGGCAATCGTGGACTACTTTTTCGTTCATTTGTACTATACAACGAGTTGCTTCAATATCTTGCTTACAAGGTCCGATGTCGCATTTTGCACATGGTAGCGATTTTTCTTTCGATTTATCGCACCTAAAATAATTTAAAGTTTTTACGATAATTTCAGATTTTTAATTAATTTTTGCCAACCAAGTAAACGAAAAATGTTAAACTAACACAACTTGACAATCAATACTAAACTAATCAGCAGATAAATTACTTAATTCAAACTCAGCGTTAACAACTAAGTGAAACGAGTAATCTTATTTGCACGCTACACGAGAAATGTTTATATTGATAGAAATGAATCACTGTAATTAAAATAAGGCGATATATCACAGTGACAATGAAAGTAAAAGTAAATAAATATACGTAACATACCTGTTAAGGTCTTGAAAAAATTGTTCCCCGCGAAAGTTCTCGCAGATATCACACATGAATAGATTTTTACTTGCGACAGATAAGAATGAAGAAGAGAGTGTGTCCGCTCGTGAGTAAACAAATTGTGTGACTGTGAATCGGCTGCTGACACAAACTTGCATATAAACTCTTTCTCGGGGCGAATTGCGATACCATCGAAGGCCTGAAGGGCGGTCTGTGCTTCTTTTGCGGGGAGGTAACAAACGCGCGGGTATTCAATGGTCGAAATCGGCTGTAAGGTATGAGGTGAGGTAAACCGATGTTTGGTGGATGATTGAGGTGTGTTCGTGTGTATGTATACTGTATTCTATGTGTATATGAAGCAACTGTATGCAATGTCCTCATAATATCGCTTAACTTTTCGCCGAGTCTATAGAAAGAAGCATACCGTTTCGCGGCAAAAAAACACTTTGTAATTTTTAGCAATTAACGAATTTATTACAACTTTTTCAAAAAGTGAACCAAAAATAATCATTTCGCTCTTAGTGAGCGAAAATCGTGAGCAGACTGCTTTTGCTTCTCTATTTTTTCGCGGCCGAAAAAATAGAGATCCGAGTTTTCATTGATGCAATCAGCGAGCGATGGTTCGTTATTAATAATGTAATCGGCTAATCGAGACTTGTGTACCCCTATTATGCGGATTAGAAGCGAGTGATGCATTATGAATATGGATGAGATTTCTTTACCGGTTGCACGCTGTACTTTTCTATTTCTCTCTTTCTCTCTTTCGCACAATCTTCTCATTGCAAATTCATTACTTGCATTTCTTTATAAAAATTTGATATTTTTCATCGAAAGCCACTTTTTAGATTTCGTTTCTGAAATTGTCATTAAAAAACACGAAACATCACCGCGGCGATTTACAACTCACTGAATGAAGTAGTCGTTCTTGGGCTTGGCGTGTGTCTGTTTAGTCAGCATCGCCCATCTCTCGCATACGCTTTCAAAAGGAAAGCTACCCTTTGGGGGGTCAATTTCAAGTGCTATATGATAATTCACACCATAGGTTGCTTTAAAAGTGTCATTCGAGTGAAAATTTGATTAAGTTTTGGCGCACACAGGCGTTTTCAGAAAAAACAGCTCTTTTCATAATTTTCATTTCTAGCTTTCATTTCTATGGTTTCAAGAAAACTTGCAAAAGTAACTTACTTTTCTTTATCGTGTCAAACGTTTGCTTCTAGAAATGAAAACGAGCGGCACGAACGTGGTCAACGAAACAGCATCATCTGCCTATGGCTAATCGTTTGCCGTTTCGCAAAATTATCCGCATGTGTCGCGCGCGCTTTTCGCTGAAAATCACGGCTGCAAAAAGTAAAGCAGTCACGAAAAATGTTTTAACTGCTATTAGCGACCAAATTGGCCATTAATAAATCAAAGCAACGGTAATTTATTCACTTCGCACATACAAACAACGCATCAGCAAAAATATACATTCGTGCTCTGGTTGTGTACAGAAATTGATTGTCTGTGAAAAAAGAAACAATCATCGCGAGTTTCTTTGTTCTTCTTTTCAGAGAAAAATTCAAAATAAATTTAGTTAAAATTAAAAATTTGCTTATTTTTCAGTTCAGATGAATTTGCGAAACGAATTAAGAAATTTTTCGCTATTTGTTCGTCCTGCTTGAAAAACGATTGCAACAATTGCAACCATGTAAGTCGATCCTATAAAAATCATGCTCGCAGGCGACGAAATTAAAATGATTAAATAAAATTTGTTGCCCATGTGTGTAATTTGCTCGAAGGAAATTTTCTCTGTGTTTTGACTCGAAAAACTCGAAAAAAAGTTATTTTTAGACAGACAAAATAATATTTTAGAGAAATAATAATCGCGAAAATGAAACTTAATTCTCTCATACGTAGCTTGTGTAATCCTTTTATTAACTTGAATTTTACGAGATCGCCAGCCGATATTTTTTAGTTGCTTCTACACGCAAAATGCAATTCTGGCGACGATCCGAGTGGCTTACAATTACCAGCGCGGCATATAATTGAGTTTAATTTTTTGATACGTATATGTTTAAATCATTATTCAAAAGCTGTATGGAAAAAATTCGCAAATTTCGGTCGAAAAAGTCGTACGAAATTTCGTAAAAGCAAAGCATTTCCTTAATTCCCCCCAACTTTTTGAAGAAAAAAGTTCTTTTTCTGAAAAAGTGATGCAAAAAACTTACGTTAATACCTGTCGGCTCTTTCGTTTTCGCAAATAATCTCTCGGTTAAATAATAATTGCTAGTGATTATTTTAGTATGTCGCTTGATTTATTATTTTCTATGGCTTTTACATTGGATGCAGCTGTATTCAATTTTTTCAAAAACCTCCTCTTTGGAAATGATGATTATTTCACAAAAATCGATAGTCTGAAGATGACAAATTAAAGCGTGTGTCGCTCGGAACGGCGACGGCTTAATTTATCACTTCTGACAATTGTCAATTCGTGTCAGTGATTTAGCGATATCGAACTCTTTCTCTACGAAGAATTGATTAACGACACTCTTCGAAATAATATCGTGTGTCTGTGACAAAGTAGTGATTTTTAAACTTTGCTTCATGAAAGAAAGCGAAAACGAATTATGATTTTTGGGCACACAGAAAAAATAGTAGAAATAAAAACCAAAGAATGACCGGATTATATCGTGATAAACACGTAAATAGATGGAACGCGGATTTGCGGCCGATTTTCATTGAGATTTCGTGACGCGGTTTTCGCAATGAGTTTCCGTGCAGTTAGACTCGTGCAAAACGCACTCTGCTTTTCTTTTCGTTCACGTTTTGCAGTGAGCTTTTTTAATACAAAGCTCCTGTTTTTCGGCAGTTATTAATTAAACGTTAATTTGTGAACCAGGATACATCACTGATCATACGCTGGCCAAGTTTTTCTTTTTCGCATGTTTTTTGCACTTGATTTTAATTTTTCGTAATCAAAAGTCTGCAGTTCGAAATGCGTAGAAGCTCTCGCTGATTCTTAATTGATAATTGAAATGACAAAAAAGCTAATTGCCAATTTATATGATGATTGTTGCTTGAATCTTGTATTTCATTTCACCTCGAAACTTTTCTTCACTTGTCCTTAACAGTAATAACTCATTTTTCGCCGAAAAAAGTTGGAATGTAAATGACTTGACGATAGTTATCGTTTTACTTTTTCATCTCTTTTGAATATCGCGATTTAATGGTGAAATTAATCAAAATTCAGAAGCAAGCATTCGTTGCATACGCGTGTAGTTTGATACGCAGCGAAAGAAGAAGTCTACTTTCGATTGAAACGAACTTACGTTGATTTACTGCTTGAAATCGCGTTTTTCTATCTTTTTCACAAATGATTAATTGAAAGATATCACATTTTTCTATAAATCATCAAAATTCATACGCGATTCACTTTGCAAAGAGGAAAAAATTGAATTTTCTCGTAAAAAGCGAAAAAATGAAAATTCATAAACTTTATATTTCTTAAAATGTAAATCAAACTCAAAACTGAGCTCAAAACGAAGTGAATTAACTTCCTATTTGATGAGAGAAAATCAAATTCCTGTCCACTTCAACTCTATAGGTTTTTGCTTTTTTGCATTTTTAAATTACTGCCCCACAAAATATCTCTGTCCGCAGATTGAAATCAGAGCAAATGAAAAAGTGAAAATTGAAGAGATAAATTTAAGAGCGGCTGAAAATGTTTTGAGTGCACTAATTTCCAGGGATTGTCTGCGTAAACAGTAAAATGTTCATATTTTGCATTTAAAGTGTCTTTGTTAAGCGATAAAAACTCGAAAATTTTTCGCAGCGCTTCGAAAAGAGCAATTAAACATGGAACGAGCAACATCTGTGAAGAAAAACACTGTATTTCGACATCCTTTGCGAATACTTGGTTTTGAGAAACGAGCGTCGTCACAATGAATAATAAGCTCAAAACAGAGAGAGAAAAAAATTAAAATTATATCAACCAAAAATTTGTCTCAAGTTTAAGCAAAAGCCGATCGAATTATCATAATTGATGTGAATTTAAGGCAAATAATGAATGGTCCGTGCTTCGCTAATATACACGTATATTGAAATGAGTACTAATTTTTTGACTCTATCTTCTGAAATAATTTTACTACACTTTGCATGTGTATAATATTCGACATATGCGTGTAGTATTATAACTTTACATACATATTTGAATGTTTATGTTAATAAGACTATCGTTTTCTCTGTAAACATGTTTTCAGTCATTTATTTTAAAATGTAGTCAAATTTGCTCAAAGCAGTCGAGGAAATCATCAAGCTCTAGCGTTACTTTAGCATAACGATTGAAACTGTATTTCTTTTTTCAAACAATCGTGCAAATTGGTTTCTCATTTTCTTATTAGAAATTTTAGTGTGTGACCCAAAAAGAGTTAAAGTTTCATTGCTTTCACTTTTTCACAAGAGCTAATTTAATGAGTGAAGTTTGTGCTAAGTTTAGTTTGATTTCGCATTATCATTTCCTTCAAACGAATTAACCTTTATTAATTGCTTAAAGTGAATAATGAAGGGAAATTTTTATTTACACTTTAGCTCGATATTTTTTCAAGCCTGAAAAAACTTTTGCAAGAACTTTTTTTGCTAGAAAAGTTTACTTAAAAAACCCAACTGAGTAATGAGAAGAAAACAACAATTATAATTACAGTATACGATCAAAATTACCGCCACAAGTTTTTAAAAATTAAGTAATTTCAGTTAATGAATAGTGAGACTTAAACCAAGGTAATGAATGATAAATTTTACCTTTGCTGTTGATTCGTGAACGATATTTTCAACCAAAAAAATATGGTAATTTTTCGCAAGTTTCACAGGAGCAAAATTTAAAATTCTAAGTACGAACTCGAGACTGACGACGACATAGTAAATTGCAGCAGCAATACGAAGCGAAAAAAACTCGCAAAATATAATTTAATGACACAATCGCAGAAAAATGAACTACTGTAAAAATGCTTTTAAAATTTTTGCAAATATCTGTCTTTTAAAAAATTTCAACAAAAAATTATCGAAAAGTAAAAATTTAAGAAAAACGCATCACATTTTAAAAAATGAACAATTTGTTTCAAAGCGGAGGCTAAAAACATTCATAAAAACGAGTAAATTGTACATCCGCGCTTATCAAGTCGAAACAATCCAATATATCACTTTTCAATTTTAACAAGCTAAATACAGTGTTTAAAAATGACTTTCAAAAAGCGAAGCGATAACAATCATTGCGAGTAATTTAACGTAAATTGACATAAGTTTTTAGTACGGTACAACCTCCTTACAGAAAATAAATTTTCGCATTTCTGACGTCGTCGAATTTCACAAACATTTCACTTCGAGCTTATTTACTAGACAAGCGTGTTACATGTTTTTTAACCGAAAAAATTAACGCCTACAACAATCGTGTACTGAATTGTTAATTGTTTTTGCATCATATTCTTCAATTAAGGTTTCGCTTCTTTTTCAGCCATTAAAAGCTAAACGAACGCAAGCCACTTTCTTGACTGCTTTTTCTCGCAATCGGCGAATGTTTCACCTTTTTCGTTCGAATTTTGACTCAGAAAAATGAGAGAAACAACAATATTTTTCGTGACCACTGTTTCCTACACAGTCGAACCACAAAAATTCCACCGCAAAACGAGGAGCTAATTTCCTCTACTTTCGATTATTATTCTTCTACCTCCTTTCGCCTTCTCTCCCTCTCCTTCTCTCTCTCACTCTTCGTTTTAAGTCATTTCGATTACAGTTTCTCTTTACACATTCATACGTTGTGTATTACGCAATCGTAATTACACGAGTGAAGCGAAAAAATGATTGTTTTTTACGTGCTCGGCTGTTAGCGAGCGTATGAAATTCGCCTTATTTCTCACTTTCAACGAAAAATGATTTCTTCTTTGAGAAATGATCGCCGTTGAAAAAATGTTTATTCACCGACCACCCATTTATAACCGATATTTTAAAAGAAATACCTACGACGTATGTTCTACGTGTTGCTTCTTCATGCTCACCATTGCTCAGGTACAATCGCATCATAAGTACCGATACAACATCACGCTTGTCTCCGCTCTTTCATCGTTTCGTCTTCATTTCTCGTCTTTGTTCGACGAGTAACTCATTTTCGACCGTTTTGCATGTATAATTTAGCAAAAGGTTTATAGATTTTTCCTCTTATTTTTGTGCAAGAAAATAAAAACTGAAGCACGACTTGCAAAAGTACAAATGTTGAATTTGAAAATTTTGCAGAAAAAATTATACAGCTACATTAAAATTTCGTTATGTGGGGTCTATTCACAGAGAGAAATGGTATACAAACGCTCGATTTTCGGTATCGCCCATATTTCCCGAAAAAATAAAAGAGAAGTAGAAATAAAAATACGGTCATTTTGGGAGTTACTCAAAAAAGTTTCTTATTTATTTGAAAATTGAGATTTCAATTTCATTTCGATTGCTGCCTCAATTCTCCACAAATATCATATCATTTACATATCATTTAATCGCTTTCACGTACTCGAAAACACAAAAGTTTTCAAGATGGAGCAACAGGGAGCGAAAGTTCAAAGCCGAAATTCAACTATTATTTCGTTTAATTGCTCAATTTCAAAAATTTACTCGAATTTTGTTCATAAAAACGTAAACACCCTGTAAAGCGGCGTGTGCGACGCGTGGAGAAATTTGCATGTCTCTGGGCGTGTTAATTTTTTGTACACAAAATGCTTTTGTGATTTATTGAACTTTTTTGCTACTGTTCAATATTTTCGCATTTAAATTTGATATTGAAGTAGAAACGTGAACTGACAACAAAATCGTATACTAATCGTATTACATTGGAGTAAAAGAAAGAATGAAAAGCAGATCAAGAGGACACAAAATCAAAAAAGTTTTGCGCACTTAGCTAATGGTATGAACGATTAATGTGATCTGATCAATATTCTGTTCTTCGCTGAAATGAAATGATGTTTTTAACTTTAAAAAATTCAACGACGATTTAACGCAAACGATTAAACGTTTTCTCGAAAATAGGTATTTATTGAAATTATTTTTGAGTGAATACTCCGTTAAAAACACTTCGTCGCTTAAGGGTTTAAGTAAACCCTGAACATATAATTAACTTAATGTCGTCTAAGAATTTTAACTATGGAACATGGAAATGTTCAATATTGAACAACCACTGCATACTTCGACCTTTGTTCTCTTTTCTGTGTGAAAGAAAAAAGATTCACTTCATTTTATGATAATTTAGTTCAACTCTCGGGTTAGCAAAAATAATGCAAAAATAAGTGTGCGTGCTTTGAGTCTTTAAAATGTGCGAATACATTAAGTAATTGCTACCACAACAAAAGCGCTCGTTTTTCGTACTTCGCTTTGCTCGCTCTCCCCTCGCATTGCATCTCCAAATACTCTTTCCTGAATTAAATCACTTCTTTCACCTTTAACCTATCGTTTTCTTAGTTGTCCGCTTCAAACGATTGTGTACAAAGTGACATTAATGCTTCACTTTGCATTTAATTTTGGCCACTATTTTGCTTAACTGAATGAATTTTCCACGTTCATATAAAGTTTGGCACATTTTTGCGGCATTACACTAACAATCTTCTTACTGTAACTATTATCTAGATCAATGTTAGTTACGAATGAAATCGCCTGTAAAATTGCTTCCAGTTTTGAAAGGCTAATTTTATTTTTGAACGAAACAAATGGCAAAAAAGCAAAAAGCAAATAATTAATTTTGGTACATTCGAGTAAAATAAATTCAATTCTTATAAAAAGAACAAAAAACATGAAATTAGTAAAAAAACTAATGATTTAATTCCATCCATCTTTGAGTTTTTTACGACCCAATTATATTAATTAAATTATGATTGTTTCATGCAAATTAACTCATTTTGCTATTTCCATGATACTCTTTAATTCACAACTAAATTGCCTAAACTTTTCGGTGTTCATTAGATGTTTAATTTGTTAAGTAGTAATTGTATTCAGCGCTTGAGCATTTGCTAATGGAAAGCAGAATATTTTTCGTTCTCAATCGATGAAAAACAAATAGTAAACAAGAAACAAAAATTATTTCTTGACTTACTATTGTTTTGCGCAAAATGAAAATCGATTATTTTCTAAAAGGATGAAATTTTATTTGATAGACACGATTTTGAAATCATTCAACAGCAAAATTACGGGTTTAAAGTTTTAAATAGCACTACCATAAATAAATTTCCTCGTCTTCTGAAATGAGTCTACCTTTTGCTTGTTGAGCATCAGCATCGTTCTTTTTACATTTCGCATCGTTTTCAGCATTTTCGTCGTCTACTGCGTGACATTCGAAAAATTCACTTTCATCAGCTTCATTCAAAACATTCTGTTTCGAATCCACTGGGTGAAGAGGAGGCTCGTTTTTAGCCAATTCATCAGCTATTAATCTCGCATTTTCAACCTTGTCATATGAATCGTAATTGACTGTTGTTTGCTCATTGAGATCATTTTCAACCGCGGAATTTTCATTTGCATTATGTCCATTATTTTCTATTTCATTTTCATTATTGTCAACGAAAGCCCAATTCCAAAAGTTTTGCGGCTCCTCCGAAGTTGTGGACGGTTCAATTTCTTCAATGAACGGATCAAATGATTCATCCTTGCTTGTATCTTCGTTTATTTCTACACTTTCTCGTGGTGCATGAGTTGGCGTATGCCAGTAAAATTCGAAATCTTCGTCTTGCGGTTGTGATGATGAATGAAAATTATCTCCAGTTTGCGTGACATCATTTACCGTGTGCTTAGTGGTATGTTCTTCGTTTTCAATCTCATAAAATTCATTGTGATCATAAGTTTTTTCGAACTCATTATATTTTACAAATTCGTCTTCCTTGGTGGGAAAAGGCTTTTTGTTGTTTGCATCAGCATCCTTTTCAAGATTTGCATCGTTGTAACCATCCCATACATCTTCACTGTTCGATAAGATTTGATCACTTAAAAAAAGGTTATCATCGAAATCAATGTTTTCAGCCGAGTGTTCGACAAAAGCAACATCTGCTTTTGAGCCATCGCCTTGCCCGCTTATATCAATTGCAGTGTACAAAACATATCCAATGCCAATCAAAGAAATTAATATTAGAATAATGCAAATAAGTTTGCAGCAAAAGCCGAACCCTTTCGTTGTGTCGTCTTCTTTATCAGTCTCATCACTCGAATCGCGATTTAAAGCAGTTTGCTTCGTTTTGTTGCCTTTCAATTGAGTTGCATTCTTTTTCATTTCCCTCTCCTTCTCCTTCTCTTTTCTTCTCTTTCGCTTTCTTGCGTTTCTAGACATCTTCTCACCATATTCGTTATTGTCACTTTTACCTTTCACATCACTTCTAGAATCTGACTGATCATCATTACCTCTGCAACCATCGCTGGCATTGAACATCAACTCTTGTTCATCGCTTTCGAAATCTTCTTCTGGAATAGTAAACTCCATTACTTTAACCATTTTAATAAAGCAAACTTAAAGAAAAGTGCACAATTTACGAGTTTGCTTGACGACAACAAACTATTTTTGACTCTTTTGCAGCGAAATTATTTGAAATGAATCCAAAAGCATTAAAAAACTTCGCTTTCAAAACTTTTTTCATTCACAGTTCGCTTATTTTAAATTTAATAAATTTTCCAATTATTTTCAATTTACAAAAAAGCGAAAAATTGAAATTTATTTCGCAAATATTCAACTTTTTGAATTTAATCTTTTAAACGTGTTTTAAAATTGTTTATTTTTAGTTTGAATATCTTTAATTGCCTTCATTTTACGCTTATTTTCAACTCACACAGTCGTTGATACAGATCGGTAAACATGCTCCTGTTTTTAAATTATCTTTCCAAACATCTAAATTCACCATTTGAGCTGGGTTAAATTTCATTTGATAAGAAAAGAAAGCGTTAAATTCCACGCATAAAAAGAATCCACACGTAATCAAATCAAATTAATATCATAGATGACTTATTCAAAAACTATTAAACTTTGGAATGTTATGTTATAGTCGACAGATAATTTATAAATTTTACCCATTTCCCTAGAACTTATCTTTTAAAACACGTCTTTAACAAAAATTGAAATTCGATTAGAATTGTGATTTAAAGTAATGGATTAAAATTATTAAGAATTAGTGCACCAAGAGTCGAAGATAAATTTTTAAGACTAAAGCATCAAATCCTAAAAAATGCAAGATTTTATTATTATTATTATTAAAGTTTTATTTGCAATTCTTTTGCATTTTTAGACGCTCAAAATTGATAACACAAAGTAAATTCTCTTAAATGCCATTTTAAGACTTTTTTCACATAATTTTGAGTTGTTTGTAGCCATTGGAATGGTACAATAGAATCTGTTATCATGGTAAATTAAAAATTTTAATTGTAGTAAGTTTGGTGAAGCAAATTAAAAATCATTAACTTGTAAAAGTTTGATAAATGGGTGATAAGGGATATGATAATAAATCAGGGCTTAAGACAAAACAAACAAAAGTTAGAAAGGTATAATTCACATGATTGAAAAACTAAAAATTAGTGTAATTAGATGATGCAAAAAGGTTCAATACTTTTAATAAGTTTAATGAAATGATCTAACATTCGTACCGCTTTACCGTCAATAGGCTTCATTTTAAAGAAAGTGTTTAAAATGACTCCATTGAAAAGCACGGAAAATATAATCTGTTTTGTGTCTTAGTCAAAGAGTAATTTTTTGATTTGTATGATAAAAAGATGATCAAATATAAGATACACTAGTTTGTGCTTTTAAATCACTTATTTCATCTCTCTCATTCTCTTTATCATCACAACATTCATTTTTCCTCTTTAGACAAAGCAACCGTGAAAATGAAAGATAAATAATTTAATAACGAGATGCAGCTCTTGAGTATGTCTCAAGTATGAGCAAATAAAGCTGTTGAATGTTTCAAAATTTCATTGATGATTTAATAAGTTTTTTTGACAAAAATTTGCGTCAGATTAGAAAAAAAAAATTTCATGCATGAAAATCTCTGGCAAAATCAACATCCACGGGAAGGAGATCAGGAACTTGCTCGCCTTTATCGAATAGCTCAATATTTTGATTAAAAGGTGCTCTTGTCGTTGACATCGTATGTTTTGTTTTGTCGACGAGACCACCATATGTCCAATAAGCATTGCCATGAACAGGAATCGCATCTTTGACGCTGATGGAATGGATCCAATGTTGATTTGACGGCTTTTCAAGCAAACGTTTAGGCAACCAAAGCTTGACATCATCATTAGGATTTGGCATTTCATCCGGCTTCAAAGTGAAGCGAAACGATTTCACACAAAAATTTTTAACATTTTGTTTCTACGATTAAATATACATCGTTATCAATAAATGACTTTTGATATAATTTTAATTTTTAAAATGAATATTATTGGCCACATTTTTAGAAATATTTCATTCTTGTTAAGCAATGGCTTTTAATCGAAATCTAAATTTACCTCATTTATAATTGGGTGTGGGACTTGTTTACAAAATTCATACAAGAAGCCAGGGTGACCAACGCTCATCGGTTGCTCTCGAAATCTGGCATTAAGAGGTGGTTTCGATTTATCACAAATGTACAAACAGTTTGCGGCGCTTAAATATCGTGTATAGCGTGGTTGAATTTCCTTCTGACATGTATTCAGACAATCTAACATTTTTCTCCACAGATCATTATTTCCATCAACATCATTTGAATGACCAAAGCGCCAATAAATTTCACCTTTATCAGATATTGATAAAAAAGTTATCAAAACATGATAATTAAATAATAAAACATATCATAAGCTCACTTTTGCAAGCATAAAATTCTATTAAATATAAAGCAAACAAAGTAAAAACAAATTTTTTCATTACTTTCAAGTTTATTGAAATTATTGATTGACAGATTGAATAAAAACAATTTTCTATTTAATAACCAGCTGCAAGTATGTGTAATTTAAAACTTTTCATTTTTCGTTTCTATTAAAAAGTACTTTCAAATGTGAACGTATTAATTTTCTAAAATTACTCTTAAGCATAAGGCTAGAAAGTTGCATAAACGAAGAACGTTGATTGAATTTCTGCAATTTGTAAACAGATATGTAAGATGCTTATTGAGCAGATTAGTTAATAAGCTGTTTTATTTGCATGTATAATTTCGAAATTCAAATGCTGTAGATAACGAAACAAAAAAATATTAAAAATGTAAAATGGCTTCATCAGTTGATTATTATTTTTTTAGTTCGATTTTTATAGTTGCAACTCGTGTTAGAAATTTTTCTCGAGTTTTAGAGTTTTGCTTATTGTGCAGTCAATTTTTTTCACTGCATCGCTTTTTCTCGAGAGGCAAAAAAGTGAAATCATTTTGAAAAATGATATGCATTTAGTATATACACAGCACTTGAAACGTTACATTTCCCATACATTTCTCGTGAAAAGGCACGGTTATCGCAAAAACGCTCAAACATTTTCGATTTCTTTGAAACTCGAACAACTGCGTCAGTGAGTAAAAAAAGGTAAACTTTGCTTTTCAAATGTTGTTTTATGTACTGTCACAAGTTAATTTTATTTTTTGAAAAAGTCAATATCAATCATGATGAATATTGTTACAATTTTAAAGTTGATTTTAATACTGCTAAATATAATACAATTTGGTGTTTCAAAAATTGCTTTATTATTTGGAATCAAGCGAAACGGATTCAGTGTTGAATTGGTTTGTTTCACTTCGTTGATTGCCGATTTGGTTTTCGCAGTGATAATTTATTCAATCATCAAAAAGAAAATAAGAGTTATTAAAATAATTAGACTAGCTTACTTCATATCGTTTCTCGCGCTCTGCATTCTCGCCGCTTTCTACGTGAGATATTATCTTGAAGCAAAATTTAGCTTAGAAAATATATTGATTTATGCAGCAAAAACTGTTTGCTATTGCTTATTTTGCAATTTACTCTCGCGTTATATATTCGAAATTCAACAACAACAGCTGCAAAATCGAAACAGAACTATTCTCACTATTGGATACAGTCGGCAATATTTTAGAAATAGTGAATATTTTGATCTAGTTACCAGTGATATGAATAATAATTATAACAACAATTAGGGGAGTGAAAATTTGCTTCCAAAGTATTATGAATGTGTTACATTGAATTCTGGCATCGGCTATCAGAAACAACCACCACCACTGTAGTCGCTTGTTTCACCAGCAGTTATTTAATAATTCTTTAATTATTTGTGTAAAAATGTAATTCTAATTATATTTAATAAAAAAATATTTGAAAATGGGAACTCTTTTGCCTTTAGATTAACAATTTTAAATATTTTTTTTTTGCGAAAAAGGCAAATTATTATGCTTACACTTAAGCAATTGACAACGTTTCGGACGGCACT
>NCKU01002531.1:0-18740 GCA_003675995.1 Dinothrombium tinctorium | reverse complement strand
TGAACTTGTACAGTGATGACAAAAAAGTTTCTAATCTTATTCATTTAAAACTTGTTTGTTTCAATATTAAATTTATGCATTATGTAAGCATTTTTTTTTGTCATCACAAGATGTATGTTTTCGAATTACATTTATTGACGATTAAATGAATTTTTAAAGCGCCTTTCTTGTTTTTATTAACAAAACCAAATTTAATGGCAATTAAGATTATTTTATTCAGGGAAGGAGATCAGGTAAACTAGCTAGTTCAAAATCGTTTTCATATAAAAAATTTAACAAACGATATGAGCACTACGATGTGATCCTTTATAATAAGCTAGCACCCAAATTCATCAAAGTTTTTATTATTATAAAATCATTTCGATTTTATGCTTCTCAATTATAACCATCACTGGCTATTTCTTTCTCAAATTTACAAAGCGTTTTATCAAATGCTACCACATTGTACTCTCTATCGGCATATGCTTTAAGAAATAATGACATTAAAATCCGAAAATCTTCACTTTTCATCGCTAAGTCATCGATAAGATAGTTTTTGATTTTTAATTTTTAAATAAGCAATCATCAACAATTAACAACTTTCATTCGAAGTTGAATTGTTTTTCTTTATTACGATTTCAATACATTTTTAATTTAGAAAATTGATGGAGAAACGTTATCATTTCCGACATAGTACTATTTTTCATCATTGCCCAAAATTGACAATATTCTTTCTTAAATTGAGAAATAAAAACGTAATCTACGAAATAAAATTTTGTTTTCTATAATTCGTCCCATCAAAATTTCTCGAAGCTCCGCAAAAAATTTTTCCTCTTAACAGTATTTCGAATTGGCATAATTTTTTGAAATATACCTAAAACACGTAGACTTGAGGTCAAAGAGGAAAATTAGAACAAAGAATTCGCCCCAAACCAGCCTATTCCAAACGAAAAATAGCCAGATTAGTTAAAAACTCCTTTACCCTTTTTTCCCATGAATTTATATAACCAGTTAAACTCGTACGACCTGTAAAGTTAACAATTTCATACAAGACACATGCATGATAAACAGGAGAATAACTTAACTCCGAAAAACTTGATACTCTTTCATTAGTGGGCCTAAATTTTGACATTTAGAGGAAAATTTTCACGAAACTTTATAAATAAAGACGTCTACATTTAGTATCTATGTGCTAGTTATTATGACTTGATGGGTTCAAGGGAAAGAGATCGGACGGGTTCAAAGCGATTATGTTTGACGAGACGAGAGTTTTTTTACAGAACAACAGCACTCACGGAGTGGGAAAGGAGCGAACGGCCCATTAATTCACTGGATACGGGCGGGAAAAATATTTTCATCGCGTTTCGACCTCTAAAGTAAACAGTAAGAGCCAATAGAAAAATTTAAGTGATAGATTAAGAGTAATTTTTTTTAGAAAACTTTAAGCCTTGCAAACTTGTTTATTAGAGATGTAACATGCGTCTCGTAAAAAAAAGGAGAAAAAAAAATTCGCATTATCGTAACTTGGCGGTATTATGTTGAAATTAAAATTACACAAAGCTATAAAATCCTCGGAAATAGAATGAGGTGTTTAGACTGTAAAATGTCGCCAAACATAAATTCGCACTTTTTATCAATGTCGAAAAATTAATATATAAACGAACCTAAAGGGTTTAATCATTAAATATACAATGAGTGAAAACTTTTTTTTCAAACAAACAGTTAAAAAGAATTGAGGGTCTTTGATGATTTCGATTGTCATCGAATCTAAAATCGATTCTCAATTTTTAGCGGGCGTATGTTACTCAAATCACTTCTTATTCATGAAAATGCTAAATTCTTATTTTCATTTGTTGGTATGGAAAGTAAATGGGAAAATTCAGTGATAATTGAATAACAAGCAAAAATTTTTTTTATCGATTAAAATATATGATAAACTGTTTCAAAATTTCCAGGATCGAAGACAATCTTAACTGATGAAATTAATTTTTTAAAAATCAAATACGGATTTTTCCATTTTATTATCTAAATGAGATGTAGCAACTGAAAGTTTGCTAATTGTATGCGATTACTTTTTTTAAAAGAGACCTCAAGCTTATCTCAATAAAAAGCACTTAGCATTCGCACTAAAATCTTTTCGTCCTCTCGTTTACAGTTAGCGTCAATATTGAAACAATGATATTAAAGTGCTGATTGTTGGCATTGCGACACAAGAAAATCGCGATTCCGTTGCCCATTCATTTTTAAAATAGCGTCATAAAACTGCGATGAGAACAACTCGTTTTTATCAAAAGTAAACAAAATCACATACAAAATGTTTAAAGATAATAAAAATTGAATTTTATGACTTATGTATAATTTTATTAGCGCTTGCTTTACGCTGCATTCATTGATTACAAGTTTTTCCATTGTATTGCGAAAGCGATGGTCATTGATTGTTGAAATTGGTGGCCGCTATTTTCAATAAACACCGTTTCGTGAACAATTCAATACCGAAATGACTTCAATTGAATTCGTGATTGGTGCCGGTGTGCTTTTTCTTCTATTCGTCATCGCATCCTGTATGCTTTGCATTTTTTGCTGTCGTTCACTAATTAAATGCTTTTGCCCGGCAACAAACGAGTACGACGCCGATTCGAAGAGTGTAACCGTTAAAAAACCTTCTTTGAAGAGACTAATCAGCAGAAACCAGACTTACTCAAATTCTTTGGTTTGAAGTAAGTGCTCTCTTCTTTTGTTCGTGTTTGTATAGTATTTTTGTTATTTTAGTGTTGTCATCTGTAATAAATAGCAATGAAAATTTAAATAAATTTCGACCGAAAAACTTCAACATTTTTAAACATAAAAATTCTCATTATCACTTGATTTTTAGTCGAAAATGTTTTTAGCTTAATTTGTAATTTATTTTGATGTAATCTCTAATTTGCTTTTCTGAAATACTCTTAATAATTAAATTCATCATAGATTGTGATGATCATTTTTACAATCATTTTTATTTTCAAGTTTAAGCGAAACGTGTAAAAATATTTTTATCAATAGCAATTTTGAAACTAGTCAAATAAAATTTTGTACCATTAGCAAGTTGAAATGAAAATTTAGTTTGCTTTATAAAAATATGTAACATTGGAAAAATGGAAATTCTTTGTATAACATTCATACCATAAAATTCAGAATTTTTTTCTTTTTAACATACTTCTCTCAAAATGAAATGTACCAAACGAATATTTTCACATTAATTAGTTCAAAAACCAACTCGAAGACCACAGAATGGCAGTTGAATATTTGAATATATAATTACAGTCAAACCTCTTTAATTCGACACTTCATTTATCCGAAATCCTCGAAATTCTGACCAAAAATTTTTAGATCAAAAAAAAAATTTCATCGCACATTACTTCCCGAAATTCGACAATCTCTGCATTTCAACAATTTGTTTTTCACGTCTACGTCGTAGTAGAGGGATTTGAATGTATATTGAATTCAACTAATTTACAAGAAATCGAAAAAGTCATAAAATTTCTCCGCGCTGAATATTTTTTAAATAAATTTCGGTTTTCTAAAAGAGACATAATAACATGTTTTTAGCAAATAAAAATTAATCGATAATCAACTTTCTTCCAAAAAGCGATTATATTTTATAAATCAATCTATTGATGTTTAGAAAAAGAAAGAGCCGATTGCCATAAAGTTTCAACTGAAAAAATATCTTGAACTTTTCACAAAATATCAAACTTATACGGTCACTTTAAAACTAATTTTTTCCCCGATTTCAATTCAAGAGATATCAACTTGGCGCAATAAAATTTGTCCGTCAGAAAACAAAGATAAATGACACAAAACGAATCAAAACTATTGTGAAAAAATTAAATTTAAAATGTCGAATAAACGTGAATTAATGATCAATTTCTGAAAAATTTTTTAAACTTTAAAAATTAATTTAAGCAAAATAGGTTCAAATATTGCGAGCAAAGTTCAGACAGAGCTTGTGCGGACTTTAATAGTAATGCAGCTGATTTTAAAATCTATAAATCTTTTGAACAAGTCTAGCGATGCGAATAATAGTTAAGCGAAAGTATGCGAAATATGTTTTTGAAATATGATTATGGGAAAAAGATTGATCAAACAGGGTTATGAGATTATGAAAATAAGAGGAGAAAGTTACATTTAGTTTTTTTCTACAAATTCAAAAAACTCAAAAAATTGTTGGTAAACTAAGTAAACTACCAGTTATTATTAAACTAACTTTCATACTTTGACCATATTCAATGTTTAGTTCCGACGCTTGAAAAAACATTATTCGTCATATTATTTGAATTTTTAGACACGATAAAAAGTAAATATTAGATTTTATTTTAGCACTTTTATTCGTACTCTTAAAAAATTGTACATATTTAAATTCTGATAATCTAACGATTTTTATTAATCGATATGTTTAACCGCTCTTCAAAAAGAAAGCCACAAAAGTCATTTGCTTTTCTTACAAAAAGAGCTGTTAAACTCGTAACATTAAACACGTTTGGATGGACATTATCATAAATAGAACTGCACAGTAAGAGGCAGAAAAAAGTTTAGCTATGGCGACTATCTCAATGAATTTTAAATCACAATGCACGAGCGCGTTTTTCATTTCTGGACTTTTTTTCAGCCGCTTACTTTCTACTATGATTATAAAAAAAGTTTAATCAATGTAAAGCTTTCTTCCTTACAAAGTGAAACTTCTTTCTGTCAATAATAGTATTTACTACTGGGGAAAAAATAACAACTTAAAGCATATTTCACTTCGAAACATTAACTTTTTTGCCGAAATATTTAGTTGCGCACATTTAGAAGTTGAAACCTGAATTTTCATTAGCAAATTACCTTAAATCTCCCCACTTTTTAAAAACATTTTTTAGAATATTTATTTGCATCCTCATTAAAGAGAAAGGAGAGTTACTGTCTTTAAATAAAAACTGTTTTTTACAGTTTATATTTAAAAATACAGCTCTCTAATGGCTCGCGATTGACTGTTAATTTCAAAATTTTGATGATGATAAAAAGCGTAAATTCAGTTTAATCAAACTTTTTGTGCTGCTCTTCTGTTATCTTGAAGAAAATGGTCAAAATTTTGTTAATTGAAAAAGAGACAAAAAATGGTCATTTGACTCGATGTGTTCAGACGAACTGAGTACGAATGTGACGCAATCACATTAAAAGTCGAACACGAAGAAGTTTCATTTTTGTCGACGCGTATTTTTGAAAACAGTTTTCGAAAGCGTAATTTATATTGGATCCATGATCGAAGCGAAGAACGACATTGGCTGCAATCGAATAAACGTCGACCAATGAGCGAACGCGAAACGAAAACAAACACAAATTCAAACGCTTGACGCACGGTTCGTTCGTTTAACGCTTTAATATTTAAACGACGGACGCTTTCATTTCGATTTGAATATTGAAAACGCATTTTCAGGACAAAGCGATTGTGTGCTGAACTCAAGAATGGCTCCCTTCGGCAATGAAACGTTGAATGAAGACATCGATATTGACATCGGTTATTACATTCACAAAGAAAAACTGGGCGAAGGTTTGTTCCTTTCTTGCTTCTTTCGTCGTTTTCTTTTTTGCTTTTCGGGTTTCAGTTTTAATTTGAACTTTGATTTATTTAAGGTGGGTTCAGTAAAGTGATGTTGGCTACTCACCTGTTAACGGGTGAAAAAGTTGCCGTCAAATGTATGGACAAAAAGAAACTCGGCCAAGATTTGTTTCGCATAAAAACGGAGATAAAAGCATTGCGAATATTGAGGCACAAAAATATCGCGAAATTACTTCAAGTGATTGAAAACGAATCGAAGATTTATCTCGTTCTCGAGGTTAAAACTCTCGCATTCTAATTTTTCACGATTAACAAAAAATTAATTCAACAGTATTGCAGTGGAGGAGAACTGTTCGATTACATTGTTTCAAAGTCCAGATTGAGTGAATCAGAATCGCAGAAAATAATGAGATCTTTAATTCATTGCTTGGCTTATCTTCATTCGAATGGATTCGCACACCGCGATTTGAAACCTGAAAATATTTTGTTCGACAGCGATCACAACATAAAACTAATCGACTTTGGCCTCGCAGCTCACTCACAGGTAGACTCCGTTTAACCATTTATTTTTATTTTATCTAATTTCTTCAGATTTCATCAAAATCATTATTTCACTTAAAAACATGTTGTGGTAGTCCAGCATACGCTGCTCCAGAGCTAATTGCAGGTAATTGAATTAAAACTATTAAAAAAATATTTACTAAATAGTAACTATTAAAAAACGAATCACCAATTTTGAAAAGAAAAAATTAATCTATCAATGTTTATAAACATTATGTCACAAAAGGTTTCAAATTATAATCTGTGATTGCTTTCCAATTTTCATCTTTCTTTATTTTGATTATTTCTGCTTATAATATTATTTGATTAATTTCTTTAATTTATTATTCCGAAAAAGCAATATTTGGAGAAAAATATTACCGATTGTTCTTCATTTTTATCAATCTCCTAATTTTCTAAAAGAGCTTCCTCTGAGATGGCGATCTAATAGTCATTTCTAATAAATCTTAAAAAAACATTAAATAAAAAACCCTTTAAATACGAATTTTGATTAACTTGATTTTATTCATTTTAGCAATATTAGCATGAGTATCTCAATTGTCTCGTGTTTTGAGGAAAACTTCGACTTTGATTTTTATTGATATCGATACTAATTAAACTCATAACAAAGAAAAAAAATTAACTGAACTCTCGAAATAATGGGCGAACTTACTTTTTGATCATTTCCAAGTCTCAAAAAATAGTTTGTAAATTAGAGCAGTGAAAAACAGTTGACAAAAAATTGATAATAACCGTTGATCTTTTGAGGGCAATAATGCAATAATTCATCTTATTTAATTTTTAATTTTTTTACAGCTAGTCGCTGCATTATAAAAACTAATAACCGTTTGATTTTTTAGTATTAATTTATTTAAAATCGACTTTTTTTGCAGGAAATGTGTATTCAGGACCAGCTGCTGATGTTTGGAGTGCAGGTGTTATTTTATATGCCCTCTTGGTTGGCCAACTGCCATTCGATGATGAAAATTTGTCCAATTTGTACAAGAAAATACAAGCAGGCAACTATAAAATACCCTTTTGGCTTTCAGAAGAATCTAAATCTGTTATTCGATCAATGTTAAATATAAATCCAGCAAAAAGAATAACAGTTAAGGATCTTCTTCGCCATCCTTGGATTAATGCAGGAATAGATCCATCAAATATCCGCGTTGAAATCCATGCTGGACAAATGGATGAAGGGCTGTTATGGGAAGTTCACAAATATTTTCCAATGACTCCACTTGCCAAATTAAGAAAAAATATTGCAGCTGGTTTTGGTTACCAAACTGCTTCGTATTGGCTTTTAAAATCAAAACTCGAGAGAGGCTTACCTATCGGCAGAAATTTAGCAAAGAAACAAAGCAATTCGGTCGATAGCATTTTGGACAAAATTCAAGAAGAAACTGAAGTTGATGCGCAACAAACAAGCAAAAGTGAAGAATTCTTGGCTTCAGCTTCAATTAAGCCTCAATTATTAGCAGTGAAGCCTAAGCAGAATTTAGATCAAGATTTAGATAGAGTCAATTTGGAAAAGCCAGAAAACAGAAAACATAAATTACTTGACAAACTTGGTCATGTCAACACGTCAACACCTCCCAAACGGAAACCTGAACCATTTTTATTATCTCCAAGAAAAACTTGTGGAGCAAATTCACCAGCTTCAAAAATTCCAGTTCCTATCAAGTCTCCTTTACGAGATGCAAATGAAACTTCAAACAAGCCCACAGTTGAAAACTCTCCGAAAATTGCAAAGACAATAGACTATTTTGAAAAGTTAACAAATTCTCCTTTGCGAGATGTCAATGTCACAAATGGTAAGTAAATTTAATATAGACTATCTTTTAATGATAAATTTTTTAGACTCATGTAAAACGCCCGTGAAGCAAAGTATTTTACCTACCCCCAAGAAAAGTTTACTGAAGCGAATATTGGCAACGGCAACACCATCAGCTGGCGTGAATCCGCGGAATATTACGGCTTCTGCTCACACGACGACTAAAAACATAACGATGACCGCTTACGGTGATGCTAATCAGTGTGTTGCTAAGATTATGGAAGGTCTGACAGCAAAAGGCATTGAATGTAAGCAAAAAGGATTTCTCTTAAGATGTGCTTTGAATAACAAATATGAAAATGTATTGACATTCAATCTTGAAGTTTGTAAATTTGGTGATAAGTGTGCGATTCAAAGAAAGCGTTTACGTGGTGATGCATGGCACTATAAAAAGATATGCGAAGAAATTCTGCGTATCAGTAACGAAATGACAACTGATTAGTTTTTACCTTTTTTTCATTGCGAACATATTTTATTTTACTTCATAAATATAAACGGAAAACAATGTATTTGTTTAAATTCTACATTCATTTTTTAAGGCCAATACAATTTTACGCTTCACAGAAAATGATTGAATAAAGCATAGCTCAAGACGGATATTTACATGTTTAACACTTGATATCACAATACTTTTTTGTCTGACTATTAGCAAATTACTTTTACTATATTTAAACAGAACAATTCTTGTAATTTCAATATGCAATGCTTGCTTTTACTCGGTAAAGTACTTAGACATAGAATTCAATGCATTCAATGCAAATGAAAGTAGTTGCATATTGCAATTTGTTCTTTTAAATAAATGCAATTTTGCGATAAAAATCAAACTTTTTTTATTTGATCGAATACGGAATAAAACTCTGTGCATCGAACCTTCTAAGGATATTCTCAATCACGTTTGAAAGCAATGAAGTTATTGATTTCTCATTTTGCGTGTATGCGTACTGTGCTTTGCACCTAATTTCACTAAATTTTTGACGTTTCAGCAGCAAAAAATCGTTTAGCTTTCGAAATAAATATTTTAAAAGTAGTGTGAATGTTTGAATCATTCATTTCGAATTGTGTGATTTTTAGTCATTCGGTTAATTCTCAGAATCGATAAAAGCGCAAAGAACATGCTAGGTTTCAAATGACAACGATCACGACGAACGAATTTGTGAACGCCTTACAAAATGTGGACGCGAATGACACAAGATTAAAAGCATCGTCGAAATCGACGAAAAGATTTATGCGAATTCGAAATGCATTTAACAAGAAGTTCAAGAAGAAGCACCAGGTACATCCAACGATCACCATAGAAGAGCTTAAATTGCAAATCGATGAAGTCCAAGAAATAGTTCGCAATAATGTGCTCCGAGCACTTGAAGAGCGAAATGAGAAACTGGCGGCTCTCGAGTTGAGAGCAGAAGCACTTCGAGAAGAAGCAAAACGATTTGGTCAAATGGGTTCAGCGTTAAAGCGGAAACAAAAGCGTAGGAACCGAAGAATAGCCATCGCTGTTGCAGGAGGTTCTGCTGTCTCGGTCATCGTTACTGTTGCCGTCGTTATTTTAGTTGTGGTCGGCTAATTTTCTCAAGAATGCGCTCTCAAACACCACTCTGCTCTCCATTTATTAATCTAAGTGTTTCAATTTTTATTTTATTTTTTCTTTAATTTTAAAACTCATTTCGAACTCAAACCTAAGCGGTAGTTTCGCACAAGAGGTTCTAAAAAAAGTTTATCACTCAATTAGAAAGTATTTTTATCATCGAATGACGCTATTTTAATAGAAAGTTGAAAAGAGTAAATAAGCAACATATTTCAAAATTTAAAAATAGTTTTTCGGTGGACAGTGTTTATTTTTTCAGTCCGAGAATAACGCCAACTTAATATCGTTTGCTTATTGAATAGTTCAATTTCTTCATCGCATAATTAAAGACGCATATATCCGCTGAAAATTTTCATTTAAATACTTAAAAACTTAAACACACTAAATTAAAAAAAGTAACAATAGCGAGACGTAAATAATTGAGCTCTTACCTACCGTCACAAAAATTTACACATTTAGCAGATAATTACAGAGAAAGGATGATAAAGCGGGTCAAAGTTAGAATAGCAAATACCAGCTAATTGCTACTTATTTTCCGATCAAAAAACTAACGAGAAGCATATTTATACACCGAAAAAGAAAAATTTTAATTCAAAGTTTTTACAATGTGCTCAATAAGAAGACAAAACAAAAATTTTTCAATTTTATTTTTCGGCGACGGTTTGCGCTTTCGCATAAATTTAAAATTGAACGAAATGTAGACATTGCAATCTATAAATATTATAGACAAGTCTCTCATCGAAAATACTACATAATCATATTTTAAAAAAGAAATCGATTAGTTTTAGTTAAATCCTTTTGACTGTTAACTGACGTTAAAAAGTCTCAAACATGTTTGAATAATTTTCATTCTTGATGATCCAATCAGATAATTTTTTATATTTATTTCATTCCTGTTTGTGATTCTTGTTCAAATTTTTTAGAGACTGTATTTTTAACCTACCAAATAGCTTTTGATTTCATGCAAGAAAACACAGGAAAATATAATTAAGTTCAGCTCGCTCTACCTTTTTTCTATCGCCGGTGTTTTTAAAAATTTCAAGATTTTTAATAAAAAATTAAGTTTGTGAACATCTTTTAGTTCAAAGATAAAAAATAAAAAGTGCAAAAGATAATTTTAATAAAGGAAAAAGCAAGGCCTGGTATTTAAAAAGTTTTTACATCTTACAATAATTTGTCCAGCTTTATCGTTCTCTCTTATACATCCGAGAATATTGACAAAAAGAGTTCACAGTCGATTAAATTAGGAAAAAGGACAAGTTTACAAAATTGAATTAAAATAAACTCATATTCAAAAATTAAAAACGAAATCAATAATAAAAAATAGTTTTGGCAAATAAGTATTTGAAATTTTATGTGATAATGATTGATAAATTTAAGCCAACTGTGATCACATCAAACAAAATGTTGTTGCTCGTTGAAAGCGATATCGAGCAGCTGAAAAATCTATTTTCACGAATGTTTTAATGACTCAACATCAATACTGAAATTAATGCATACGAAACAATTGTTTTCGTGTGTTTTACTTGATTTACTCGATTTGTTATTCACTGATGGCGACGAATTTCGAAGAAACCGATCCACAAATTCACTTCGCACCTTATATTGAACTCTTAGAGAAGAATGTTGAAAGTTCCTGATTGCTGCACTTGTTCTAGTCTTGACGCTCGCTTGTAAGCCATTGCTCGAATTTATTGTAGAAAAAAAACGTCGATATACGTGTATAAATAATATGAAAAAATTTATGAATAATAAAAATTAATATTTTAACTGATATAATTTATTCTCAAGTTCTTAATTTATAAATAGAGCCATGGATTTTATTGCGGGACCAAAATTTTATTTTTTTAAAAATGTGTTAATCTATATCGATTTCACGTATATATGAAGTAATAAATGTTATTTCTTTAAAATTTTGTCACCGAAAATCAACAAATTTTACAACGTAGCAACAAATCACCAAAATCACAAAAATTACACCAAACCATGGTAAATTCATAAGAATACACATCAGAATTATATGAAACTTATGAGCTACATTTTTAGGTATGAATTTAAAAGTTAAATTTAAAGTTAAAGATATAAATTCAATTAGAAAATTTAAAATGATGAAATTAAAGATCAGCACAGTCGAGAATAGAGCAAACACACTTCAATGGCTCGGGTTCAAATCCAAACTGGAGAAAGTTTTTTTTTGCCAGTGTTTTAAATTTCTGATTTTCAATAGTGCAAAAACTTTTTTCTTTTTAAAGGATACTTAGATTCGAACCCTCGCCCTTCGGGCTCGGATTCTCATGTAGCGATTGCGATCCACGCGCGACCTTACTCGGCCACTGTGCTTATTTTTATTTTTGAAGCTTAAATTTTCTATTTAAATTTAAAATCTCATCTATTTAAACAATTTTTCGTTTATTGTTTCACTAATGCAAAAATGAATATCACAACACCGTTGTATTTATATTGAATAGTGGAGAGGCAAGGTTTTGACAAAATCTGAATCAAAGAACTTTTGCTTTTAAGCGAGAAAAACTTCATTTTTTATTGAATCTGTAAAAACGAATTATGATTTTTTAATTAAAAACGATTAATTTGTGTATTGTTTGTCACGAAAAGTTACACTGGAAAATTCATCTTTGAGATTTCGTAAATTTTACATATTTTGAAAGCAATTTTATACAATCAAATATAAACTATAACATTACAATATTGATAGTCATAATTTCTACAATAATTATAATTATATTTTCTAATAAATCTTTTTTGTTGTTTTAGGAGAAGAAATAACACGATTTTTATAAGTTTGCTGTCAACGTATCATTTCTATTTTTAATCTCCAACTTTTGACGTTCTCAATAAAATTTTATAAGCATTTTAAATAATTGAGCCTGTAAAAGTAAAATTAAACGATTATATGAAACAAAAATTTATTTAATGTATTCAAACGAAGCTTGATCTTGAAGTAATTCAAAACAAAAAAAAAGATAAGATAATTTAGGACTAAAATTGGTTTTAATTAATCCTTTTAATCTTTGTAAACAGAGTAAACGCATTTTCTATTCTTGAATTTGCATATATTTTTTCGTCATAAAGATTAGTAGAGATTAACTCCATTGGATACAATATTACAGATAATCTTATTATGTGGTATTTTTCTTTCTTAAATATTCAATAATTTTTATTTTTTAAATTTCATTAATAAAAATTGCACAAAATTATGACGAATCTATTGATGTATATCGGTTTAATGGTTAAAATCATAACTTTTTTATCAACAAAAAAATATAATTAAAAAATGTCACGAAAAGCACAGAAATTAATAAATTTGGCGAAATTAATGAGAAAGCGACGAAGATGGTGCTGGTGATAACGGTAAAGTAAACGGTAATGTGAGCCACGATGTCTTACTGAGCCCATTGAGAGCAAAACGCCGATTAAAGTTTCAAATACGCGAGTTTTCGGCGAAATGCGCCATATGTGCACTTAGAACAATGTTGTTCTGCACAATAATTGCTATCGCTTTGGCGATGCCGAGTTGCTCATGCATTTACAAACGATGAAGTATGAATATTTACAAGTGTAACTCTTCGTACTGTGATTATTATTGATATGAATGGTGTTGTGGCTAAAGTGCATGCAACAAAATTTTGCACCAATTTTCACATTTATTCAGCACCAATCACGCACAAAATTTGGCTACTTTTCAGCACCAAAATTCACGTCCCTATTCATAAGTTATAATACTGGGAAAATATCTGATCTTAAAAAACTTAAAATGATAAAGAAGAAAATAGCTTCAAATAGTCAAAACAATGACGCTGCTTAAAAATGATTGTGATAAAGAAACCGCAGGATAGTTTGTAAATTTTAAAAATATAATTTAATTTGCGCATATATTTTTTAATAATTTACAAGGGAACGTGCTTAGGTTTAAGATTAAGATTGCATTTGTTAGATTTTCAACCATTAAACATTGAGCATTTAAATTTATTTCTCAATTGATTTTGAATGCATAGAAAACTTTCTAGTTTTAATTTAAGCAAAGATCATATCCAATAATCAATATGCATCCGATATGCGATATATTTAAAACATGGCTATGAAAATGAGATGATTTTTTCACACACACAAGAAAAAAATAACAATTTAATTCACCTTCTCATTTCAAACAATGCTCTTCACTTGTTTTAAAACGCAAACGCAGCTAAATAAGCAAAGTTTAACAATCTATCGTTAAGTTTTCAAAGTGCAACTTTTGGAGGGCCGAAAAAACGCATAAAGCATTAAAGAATGATGCAATATTTATCATTTATGCTCATTTTTTGGCCACTTACAAGTAGCTTTTTGAAGTCTAATGACAGAAACAATTTTCTTGATTAACATGAAAAGTTAATTGAAGAAGTGTAAAAACTTTCATTAAATGTATCGCATGATTTTGAATAGGAATTCATTTGTTCGACCCGTGAAAAACTTTGATTTTATAAATTCGATGTAGTGAAACTTATTTATGCAAAAGCTCGCTCTTTATGCCATGTGATAATTTTTTATGCAATCACGTATTTATACTTTGTCTAGCAAACAAGAAATCCTTGCTCGAATCCTTCAGAATGAGCAATTGTCTTCTTTTTTGTCCCTCTGTATTGGCCGCCACTGTTTTGACGCCAAACACAAACTTTATGTCTATCCGTTAGCATAATTAACATTTAAATCATTGTATTTTTAGACGGCAATAATTATTTCATATTCATATATTTTTAACGTTATTGCAGAGCAAATAAATGACATGACAGTATGCGTCGTTTTTGTATCCTAAATGCGAGATGGTTTTTTAAGGAAGAAGAAAGGGGAAATCGCTATTAAATTGCACAAGCGTTTGAAATCGCTAAAGTAAAAAAAGCAGTTGAATCATGTATTTGAATAGCATTTATTCAAGCGATGAATTCGGTTGACTGTGATGATGAAATTATCGTTTTGAACGCACCTGAAAAAAGTGCTAAAAAGAAGAAGATAAGAGTCAAAAAGAAGTTTATAAAGTTAAAGCATTATGTGAGCGAGAAGCTGAAAAAGAAAAACAAGAACCCGGAGAAAGTGACTGAGACCAGACCTGAACCGAAACCATTGGAGGTGGTGCGAGAAGAAATTGAGGAGGTGACTGAAATATTAACGCAAAATGTTCTTTTGCTTCAAGAGCAGCGGCAAAACCAAATTCAAATTCTGATGGAAAGAGCGGAAATGCTTGAAGATCAATCAAAATGTTATTTTAAAACTTGTGCAGCATTCAACAAAAAGAATAAGAAGATAACATTTGTGGCGACTGGAGCTGGATTTGTTACTGTCATCGTTATTGTTGTCACTTCATTGCTCATTTGACAACAATCATTGTAACTCATAAATTTATTTTTATTTTTACTTATCTTTATAGCTTCACTCTAAAGCTTTTATAAAATGTGACATTGTATGTACACTCATGTCCAGAAAAATCTTTCACTTTGCTTGAAACATGCTTTACTGCAAAGCAACAAATTGAAAGATTTTTCTGGACACGAGCCTAAATTGTATTATAAAATATAAAAATGTATGTGATAACTATGGTTACTGTTAAAATACGAAAACAAATTTTGTTTATTTACTTTTACAAATGAAAGCAGAATTTACTTAAAAAATAGTTAAATTCACTAGTATTAAATGCATTTTTAATTATGACATCGTATATTTAATAATTTTTTTATTTGAAAATAAAAAAGATTAAAATAACGTGTGAAATAACGTTTGACAAGTTGTGTTTCACTATTGTTGCTAATTTTCTCATGTTTTGAGAGCGTTTTTTTATCCTCGAAAAGTCTTAAATGTTTCATTTTATAACTGAGAAAGTATTTACAATCTTAACTTTGTTTGTGTTTGATCATAATTTGTAAAATTCAAAATACTATTTTATGATTTATCATTTAACACTTAAATAATTTCATAAAGCTAAAAAAAATTAAAATTTAAAGATAAACAACAAAGTAAAAGTAGGAAAATTGAGGATAAATTGCAACAGGCTACGTGAGAGTAGAGAGAATTGAAATATCTTCGGAATAAACTGAAAATTTAAATTAAAAAAATTATAATTTTTTTGATAAGTAAATCTTGTAGCAATCGAGCCTTGTGGCGACAAGTTAAATTTCAATGCATTTCGCAACCGGTTTAGTTTAAAAGTGAAAACAACTTTACTGAGAATTTAAAAAATTGAAATTTATTCTCATAAACTTTTCATCTTGTTTGTTAAATAGTTTTGAAAATTTAGCTATTGCACTCGAACAAAAAATTTCAAAAATTGATAGGTAGACTCTAGAAAGTAAGTTAACAAAACTTGAAAATCGACTTTAAAATTTTTTATTGCATAAAGTCAGTATTAAATGTGCGCTCCCGAGACTGCATTCAAGATCACGACCTCATTTCATCATCTTTAATATGCCTAATCTCATGTTTTTCTCAACATTTTGATTAGGCACGTTATAAGTTTTGTAAATGAATCTAATGTTTGCCTTTTTAACCTTTTCTTGGAACCAAAAGAGATTTGATGATATTTGTGCATAAACACACACCAAAACCTCTCGTTTGATACAAAAATTACATTTGTGCGTCACGTTAAGCGCCCACAATCGCGATTAGTGAGTAATTTTATTATATATAGATTTAATAATTTATAAACAACAAAACAGATAAAACGACAATGGAGTTCGCTCAAAACCAAGTCTACTGAGACAGACAAGAGAAGTTTCTCAGGAACCACTCACCAAATATGATAAAAATTACTTTACAATTAGTAATCGAAAAACTAAATCGAAAAGACATAATCTCTTTCCCAAATTAATAATAGATTAAGCAAAATTTAAAATAGAAGTCAATTGGAATCGAACCGAGCATCTTCATTTCGAAAGCCCGGCGTTTTACCTCAGAGCTACATAGTTTTCACGATTTTGTTTAAATATTTATTGATAAATATAATAAATAAATGGTTCATATTTGATCGAGAATGTAGGTATGTCTCCCCTAGATCTAATGTTAATTTTTGTGGAACAATTAATGCTCGCGCGAGAAGAGATGCTCTGATATAAAAATTAGGACACACATGTCGACTTATAGTCGACGAAGATTATCTTATGTGAAAATAAGCGAAAGTCATCATCTCCAAAATTCGTCGAACAAGTGCTTTTCGCATGATTTTTTCATGACTGTAGAAATGAAAAGGTTGTTTGAAACTAAAACCAATTGCAAAATGTAATGCTTGCTATGACATTTTATATTTTAAATCACAATGCTTACAGAGAGTTTTTATCTCTTCTTTGGCATCTTTTTGAAACTCTGCATTTTTTTGAATTAATCATTCAATTTGTGACGATGCGTTCAAATTTTAATTGAAGAAAGTATCTGTAAAAGCAAAAAACTCGTGATTTTACATTTAATTTTATGATTAATCAAACGAATTGCTTTGACACTAAGATCGAAATAAATGAATGTTGCAATTATGATCAAAATCAGAATAAAGAAAGTTGTTATTGAGTGATAAATAGGCAAAATGATTGAAAATCGATCCGAATAGTTTATTTTGATGCTTAAATTTTTGTAAAATTCGGTGACAATTCTTAGTGACTTCATTCAATTGCGTTATAAAAGCTTTGTAATAGGAGAGAGACGAGTACATGTAGTTTTTTAAAACAGAAAATAAACGATAAAATCATACTAATTAATTAAAAAGGATCTAAAATTCGAAATTTAATTAAATTTCTCACACTTTAGCTTTTTATACAATAATGAGCAATTTGAAGTTCATTTTTGAATAAAATTTTAAAAAAGATAAAATAGAGAAGATTTTAAATATTGCCATGGGATATGCAATGAAATTATGAATGCATTACAGAGAAACTTCAAATAATATTCAAAGCGATTATGATTTTTGACAAATTCAAACTTTATTAAGCTAAACGAAAATAGCTTTACATTACGATATGAAGCTTGAGAATTTTTCAAACAAAACTAAAATCAAAAATAAACTCGACGCTMGGATAAGGATATATTGAATCAAAAGAACACCTTGCATAGCTCTGGATTATATTCGAAATTTTGTTTTTTTACAGCGCACTTCATTAACAAAAAACTCTCGAATAGAATTTGGATATTCGGCCAAAACAAAAGTACAAGGGTCAAGCTCATTAGAAAATGGAGAGTTACATTTGCTGAGGTCTAGGTTCCGTGAATCCTTTGTACATCTTGTCGGTCGCATTTCCATTTTCAAATTGTTTTCAATTCCATCCAATTTGCAATGCTTCGACCAATGAACCTTTCCAAATGCTCTCATGTAAAACGRATTGTCAGCGGCTGAATTAAAATTTTAAATTGCGGTATTAGTCAATCGATTCAATTTTTGTTGGGTTAGTTCCRCACAGAAGTCAYTCGATTGAGAAGAAGATGAGACGAAGAGAACGGTGAAAAGCGCCAAAGTTACTAGAAAGTTCATTTTGACGTTTGCCTGTAATAAATAAGCAAAATTGTGAAAGTTCAAAAATTTAACCGAACTTCGACTCAGTAGTTATTGTTCACTACGTTGAGCAGAAAAAAATTTTCAAAAATTAAAAACTTGTGCGACGCTTTTTATAGCTCATCGTGGAAGCAAGATCGTGCCTCAAAAGCTAAACAAGCGTGTTGACGATTTTCGTCAAATAATCGAACGATATTTTTATGAAAAAATTAAAAAACAAATTTTGTTGAATCTTTCTTTATTTCACGTCGAAATCATGCACGTAGTAGTACGTGAACAAGCGAAAGCTCCTAAAAATTAATGAATATCAATTTGCACTTAGCAAAGATTTTTCACTTAATGTTTTAAAAACAACTAGTGAAGCAAAAATTTTTATTGAAAACAGGAAAAAAAGCCAATTCTTAAAAATTCTGCGTCAATGCTATTCAATGACAATGAGTGCAGCTCTACTCGAATTAATGAAATTAATTGAATGAATGACATTAAAATCATAGATGATTTTACAAATCATCTAAAAGCCGTAAACACGGCTTTCCAGCAATTCATAACTTTTAGAACGCAAGTTAGACTCCCAGGGAATGGTCTTTTGAATCATTTGCTCCGGATACAACAAGCGGTGTTTTCGCGATATCTGGATTAATAGACAGATGACGTAAAATTTTCAATACAAAACAATTTTTGTGCAGTGTCATGACTACAAAAACTTTTT
>NCKU01002530.1:0-18741 GCA_003675995.1 Dinothrombium tinctorium | reverse complement strand
TTCAAGTTTTCAATTATCTTTCATTATTCTATGAATATATTTCAATATTCTATGAAATAATTCTAAATCATGTTATAAGATTTGAATTTCATTATGTTATTTCCAATATTGATTTTCCAAATCAAATGTACAGTGACTGAAATTTGCTGATCTTAATCGTATATTTAATATTGAAATAAGCCCGTTTCAAATGGAGAAAGATAAGTTGCTTTTTGACAGTTACTGTAGATTTATGAGCTCGAAATGTAAAATTTTACTGAAAGTAAAATGAATGTCGTAAAAATAAGTGCCATAACTTTAACATGCCCATCATTTTAACGTTTGCTTATTTGCAAACACAATGTTGACGTGAGCCTACACATTCACAAAACATAACAAATTGTTATTTGTCAAATTTGAAGTATAATTACAAATGCGACATTTGTGATGCAAAACATTTACTTGAATATAATAGTCCGTCCAAAAAATTTGCTTTTCGTGCTTAACATTGCGCGCAAAGGAAACACTTTTTCTGCATAGTTTAATTCACATTTCAATCGAAAACTTTTTGTGACGAGCGCAACTTTTTCTATCAAAAAATCAATTTTTTTATCTATTTTGACGTAAATTGAAATGTCACATACTTTTAATATGTTGTTGTTCTCGGCCAAAAAGCCTAAATACATTTTTCATTAAGTTGACAAAGACCATGGAAATTTTGGTTGTTTACTAATGTTTATCATGGACGAATTTTAAAAACCTTCCGCAGTGAAATGAAAATCGTTTCGCAATGAAAGCGTCACAGAATTTAAATATTCAATCCTCAAAAAAGCTGATTGTTTAAACAATTTGAGAAAACAGGTTAAAAGAATTAGCGAAAATGTTAAAACTTAATTTTTGCTTATAGTCGGATTTGCACACAACTGAAACAATGATCGTTTTGCTTTGAGAGCTATGTGATGAGTACAAAGTTTGGAGGATAAGTGCTTTGTATGTTGCTTTGTATTATTTCTCGATTCAGACGCTGCTGCTTCTTGCGAATAATCGCTGTCTACCTAAATATTTTCTTTTCTGTATGGCAAATAAAATCTGAGCGAAATTAAGACAAACTGCATTCGAAAGCTCGGTGAGTGAATTGCAAGATTCTTTCGCTCTTTTTCTTTCTCGTAACTTTTTATTCATTTTAAGCTTCAGAAAGCTCAATACTGAACACTTCGCATTTCTTTGTTTTTTTTCTCTGTAAACTCCATTTTCGTTACATTTCATTTCATTTGTGAGCGCAAAAGAATGTGATTATACATTTTTCTAAAGGAATGCTCAAAAGTTGGTGCGTTTTGCGCTGCCTGATTTGATGCTTTCTCGCGATTTGTGCTGCATAGGCTTCTTTTCTCCACTTTCGCTATTTATCGCCTCAAAAATCATCAAAACGTACGAATTTCATTCGATTGTTTGCTTCAGCGAGAATCTCAAGACGAAGTTTTGTTGAGCGTTTGTTCAGCATTTCTTATCAAGCGATGTGTTGCCATTAGTGTTGATTGAATTCGTTAATTTAAATTCAAGTTGAATGTGGGCGAAAAACAGAAAGTTAGATGCGCTATTGCAAACCTTTGTCGAGTTTTGAAAAGCTCTAGTTTTTGTTTGCATTCGTACGAAAAAAGCTTTAAAACGAATTGAAAAATATGAATAGTCGAAGAGAGAAAATGAGTAAATTTGAAGCATTTGATTAATAGTTGTGTTTAGCTTTTCGAAATATCGAAATACAAATACAAATCAATTCTCTTTATTGTTGTGCGTTGTGGACAGGTGTATAAAAATTGTATGAATGCGACAAAAAGGTTAATCCAAAAATAGCGAATTTTTTTGCGACGAGTGATGCATTAAATAAAATGAATTCCAAGCTTGCCAATTCGCTTTTCTTCATTTCGTTTGCGGCAGAAAATGTTTTTTAAATATAGAAATGAGGCGTTTAATTTTCGCAATAAAACGCATTTAAGCGTAAGCCGTTAAGAAACTTTTAGCAGTCGAATGCAAAGCGAATTCGTCGCTTTATTTATTTGTTAATAAACAATGTTTACTAAAATGAAAGTGTGGCTTCTGGAATCATTCCTTCGTGAACACAAACATCCAGCGTCAGAAAAAATCGCACCATTGTTGCGTTTATAAACAATTCGATGAAAAGGGAAGTTGTATTTTTACGATCGTAAAAAATAAAAAAGCGGAAAAAGAGGAATACTAAACCATAATCATTTCCGATTCCGTTTCGCACTCAAAAATAGTGCCCGCAAGACTTAAGCGAGTATCTGCAAGATTCAGCGAGATTCCTCAAGACTAAAGCGTAATAAAATGTAAGTAATAAAAATTAATCAAAGAAGCAATTATTGTGAAATGCATTCGAATTTTTTACATCCAAACGCAACAATGGTGCGATTTTTCTGACGCTGAGTGTATTTAAAATCGTGGCAAAACTTTGAACAAGTTGATCGTGTATTGAAAGCGAAGCAGAAAAAAGAAACAATAAGCTAACAGCTAATTAATGAAAATCAAGGAAAAGATCCGAAAACGATCGATTCGATTACAATTGCGATACACGAACTGTTTCCGAAAGCGAAGTAAGAGAAAAAGACGAACTGTGCGTTAATATTAAGGAATACTTGTTAGTTTCGCAGCGCTGTTGTTTCGTTTTTACCGTTCACTAAAACTTTTTGTGTTGTGTGTATTTGTTTCAATCAATAAATTGCACGTCTACAGTGAACTTGGAGACCAAACTTAGCTACATTTACTCGCAGTTGAGTCGCTTGTGTTTCAGGCAGCTTTGCTCACTTCTCGCTCACCTACACACAAACACACACACTCGGCGCTCGAAAATCTATAGCGAACGGTATTCGCTCTATTTTCAACATAGACTACGTGTTGTTCGACTGATAAAGCGTATTCCAACCGCTTTGCTTCTCTCGCTTCTACCAGCGATCGCAGCAGCAACAACACCTACTTGTCCATTTCCCTCTCTTCGCTCGAATGTAATTCTTCTCGTCTTTTGTTTTATATGTTAAATGAATGAGTGTTATTCTGCAAGCATTTATGGGTAAAAAGAATAGTAAAATGAAGCGCAGCATCATCACGAAGTTGGCCGGCGAAACTTATTGTAAGTTCTTTTCTGGCTTTTCGCTTTCATTCGATTCACCTTTAATCAGCTTTCGTTTTCGATATTTTTCACAATCACTGTTCGCTTATTTTTAAATTAATTTTGCTTGCTTCGACAAACGTCTTAAATAGCGCCGATCATTATTTAAAGCCAAACCGACAATGTCTAGTCGAGTGTGAAAAGTTGATAGGAAATTAGCATTTAATGCATATAATTAATGCGCCTAAAATCAATGATACTAAAAGCGCGAATAAAGCGAAAATAAATTGCTTTCGATAAGTAATTGTTGATGTTTTATGTTGCTTTTTTATTAACCTACTTTAATATGCGTACAAATTAAGAAGCGAAACGCACACTGTTCAATTTCTCTATTTACTTTATTATGCACGCTTAATATTTCATTAATTTAATCTCGTTTTCTTCTCTTTTACAGTTACAGAGGAAGAAGTCAAACATTGGTAAGTTCATTTTTGTTTCAATTAAACTTTTTAATCGCATTTTAAGCTTCATTCGAGCGTTTAAACTTCTCATAATTTTGTTTGCATTTCAATTTGCACGAGTGAAAATTATCTTCTCGTTCACAATTGAGTTTCGCTAGTTATCGATTCGCTTTGTTCGAAAAATGCTCACAATGTCAATTTATTTGTTCGTTTTTCAACTGTTGAGTTATGACGAAACTGAATAAATTGCATTTCGAAAATAATTCGCGATCGCGGCTTTATCCAAGCTTTTCGAGCTTGAAAACAGCCATACTGTTCGAATGAAAGCGCAGTTTTCGGATTAACCAAATCTATGCAACGCTTGTAGCTGAAACTAATTCCATAATTGCGTAATCTCTTCACAGGTACTCGAAATCGAGGCTATTTATAACAGTTGCAAAGCAGCATAATCTAACTACTTGTTTTCTGTTTGCGCTGCTTTATTTGAATTGCAAGCGAAAGTATTTACAAAGTTTAAAGTTTCATTTAACAAATTGCTCTCGTGTCGCAGATCTAATCGAAAATCAAATTAATCCATTAACGAATTTTTGAATCGTTTGATCAAAATGTTTTGTTTTTCAAGTTTTAACGTAGCTAAGATATTCAGTTTAGGTTGCAAAAAAGAATGAACTTAGTCAATCCTGAATTTAATGAATTGATTTGATTACTCTGATCTCTTATGAATTAATTTCAAACAGTCGCTTATTAATTTAACATAGAAAGCAGCTGTAGCCATAACCTATATCTAAGAATTAAAAATGAAATTCGAGTTTTTCGATACGCGAACATTATGAATAATGACGAGATTCTGAGAAGAACATAATTTCAGTTTTCCATTAAAATTTGTTTCAAAGAAAAGTGAAAATTGTTGTAAACGTTTGTGAATTTAAAGTTGTCGATATTTTATTTTATAGAATATAATAATAGGATATTTATAATGATTGGTGGCTGATGGTAATTTTTACTTTCATTTTGTTCTGGCGGCTTCTTTGAGGCAAAAAGAAAAGCTTCTGCTTTCAAGCATAATAAGCTAAAGAGAAGTTTCTGTGCAAATATTAGTGATGAAAAATATGTTGCTTTCTCAATGCGAAATGAAACCATTGAAAAGTCCCAGTAAATAAACTAATATTTGGAACGAAACTATGCAAACAAAGAACGAAATCATTTTGATTGCAATGCTAATTTCCTTTATTCGCATCGAGAAAATATGTTTCGTATTTCATGAGTGAGTTCGATTTTCCTCTTCACTACGCTTAAAAGCATTTTATTTATCAAAAAACAAGAAAATAATTTGTCGGAGATAAGCGAATTAATTCAAAGAAGTTTAAAATTGAAAAAGTTTTCAACCGATTGGAAGTAAAATATTTCGATTAGCGAAAAGTCAGCTTAACTGCAAAGCATCTTTGACGAGGCGCTCAATTACTTGTATTGCTTTTAGATTTTGTTTTGAATCGGTCTCGCAGTATTTGGGATTTCACTTCAAAAATGTTTGCTTAAAGCACTTTCAAAAGCTATACTTTAATTAGCAATCAAAATAATTGTAGCGCACATAAGATTTAATTGAAAATTGCTATCTGATCAGGCAAAGCTCGAAAACACAACGCTCTTAAGCCTATAAATAGATTATTGTGAGACAAAAAATAAAATTGAAGCGATAGAATGTTAGTTCGAAACGGTCGACAGTAAATAAAGAGTAAACGTCGTTCTGAAAGCTTAAAAAGTTTTCCAAATTAAATTTAAACGAGAAGCGAAGATTCAAATCATTTTATTTTTATTTTCCCGTCAAATGAGTTTTTTGAAGTGATTGCTACAGTTTCGCATTTCGCTGTATCTAAATTAATTTTTTCAAAGCGAGTGTTTCCAATTTTCAATTATATATTTTTTATTTTTGTCACATAGACGCATTGTGTCTGAATATTACATGAAAGCTTAGCTCTATTTTGAAATTGAGTTTAAAACACGCTGAACGTTTTCCACTCTCATTTGCTAGTGTAAATAGTAGAGATTAAAACAAGTTGACAAAAATAAATTTTGCAATTCTGAAGATTACTTTTTAATTTAATTTTTAGCAAAATCTTTTGTTGTTTTCTGAATTTGTATACGGCAAAAATAATGAGAGAAAATATAATGAAACTTAATTTTTTTAGAATGAAAAAATATGCACAGTTTCGGAAAAAAGTTTGTCCTGCATCGATCATTTAATATCTTATCGCTAATAAATGCGTCAATTTTGATCAGGGTTCGCAACAAAATTTAATTGCACTTAAAAGTAAAATTCAGTACCATTATCAATTATGTTTGAATAAACAGCTTTCAGCGTGTTTGAGTGAATGTGAAACGCAACCGTGTTCATTTGAGTGAAAATAATTGTAATTATTTCTTATGCAACAATTTCATTACAAATGAGTTAAGCTGCTCTTATATTAGAACAGAACGATGTTAAAAAATGTTTAAGAATACAATCATTTTTTTTAATTTTGAAAGCAAAAGCTATGTGCAAAATAGTGAATTCAACATTATTCTAACTTAAGTCTTTGGACATGGAGCGAGAAGGAACCGACTTTTTAATTGGACACATTCATTATTGTCTCATAAAATATACTGTTGCTATGCATACTGATTGAACGCTCTTCTTACGGTCATTGGTAAGTAGGAGACCACAGTTTGTCGCGTTTTCTAATCACTTTTCAAAGCGCTTACAACCAATTGAACGTGAATGCAAAGCGAAATGCTGATTTATAAACAATTCACAATTTACTCGCTTTTTGCTCTATTTCTTTTCATTACTTTTCATAATTCACACAACAAATATGCCATTAAGCTTTGCTGATAGAAGAGACATGATTTCAGTGTGATTTTTTGCGCTTTATAAAAAGTAATTCAACAGTTATCGTTTCTTTGTTTAACGAGAGTTCTGTGCAATCTTCAAGCTTTTTCATTTAGACTCACTTTTTAGTCTTTTTAATCCATTCAAAAAGGAAGATCAGACATTGTTTCGGTGGCATTTACCGCTATTAATGGCTTCTCCTTGTAAAATTAAGTTTTATTTTGAATTGAGAGACGTACGCTTAGTTTGCATCTCTCCAACAATTATCGCCGGGACAAACATTTTTTCCGAAACTGTATGTATGTCATAAAGAAAATTTAATCTAATTTTTAGTGAAATATTAAGCAGTTAAAATTAGGGCTCGCTAAACAACTCGCAGCATTAATCGTGTTCATTTATGTCTAAAACAATATTTCACTTTTGAGATATTTCGTTACTTTTTTTTGAATTCGTACAAAAAAGTTTCACTTGTTTCTATACGAGAGCTTATCAAGAGAATTACTGTCATAAGCTATTAGCATTAAATATAGTTGCATAAATTTTAAATTTTTTAAATGCTTATAAAGGAAATAACGATAAAGAATTCACGGTAAATAACTTTTTATTTAACGTGTTGAGCAATCTTTCGAACATTAAAGTATTACCAAGAAAATTTTTTATTTTAACGATTAGAAACTATTTGTAATTTTAGCGATTGAGATAATAGTACAGAACTTTATTGATTGACAAAATGATTTTTCAACATGTTTATATAAGAAATTTTAAAGTTAATCTAAGGTTTAATGATATGCAAATCATAAATTTCAAAAAATTTCTTCATTCGACTATAGCAATTGTGAAGTTAGCCGTAAGCAAAATGAACTCTGAATGATTTAAATGAATGAATTTTATGCTTGAAGCTACTGCGCTTTCTTCTAATTCGTTTATTATATTTTAATCGGAAATCTATTTTCGATCACAGAGTTACACAATTTTCAATTGAAAAAATTGAAAGGCTCAATTTTGAATTCGAAATTGAATGAATTCTGCAAATAAAAAGATACGAAATCTTATTGATTTAGAAGCAAGAGAGCGGAAAAATAAATCGACTTTTCTTTTTAACTTTTCAAAAGAAGATTTTCCGAATGTAAACAAACGTTAATAAGGTTAAGCGGCTTTCAAAGAGTTTATAATGTTGTATAGGAGCGACGTTTTTAAAAAGGATTAAAACTTCATACAATGCTACACAATGGTCATAAGTTTGCTAATTACGATGTTTAAACATCAAATTTTTTCAACTTTGCACAATTCTTGAGGATGTTGACGCTTATTCATCGACGTTATTCAATAACATAATGTTAACATTTATTTTCTTGCGTGAGTGATTGAATGTATGTAAGAGTTGTGATCAGCAGAGTACAGTTCTCATGAGCTTATGAAATAAAGACTTTTAGGCATAGAATAAGCTTTTTGAATTCATGTAAAAAAGCAACTAGCGTAATATAGATATTGTTTAATTTCAGAAAAATTCAATTTGTTTCGAACTCTTCGAAATATAGTTCATCTTGCAATTATTATCGATAGCAATTATAAATCTTTTCAACGCTGAATTACAGGTTGAAAATAATTTCGATTGTTTTTATAAAAATCTTTTAAAATCAAAATCGTTTCTTCATCTTTAAAAAATTACAAAGATGCTTTTCCATGAATCAATTTTGAATTAAAAATTTAATAAAATTCTGAATTGAGAGCAAATATAATTAATTACTTAGTCTTTGAAAAATAAGCTTGTTGACATATAGAATTGACTTATTATTAATGAGAAAACGTTGAAAACTCAATTATTCAAAGAAAAATTTCAAATATACGAATAATTTAATTTATTTAATTTAGTGAAAAACAAAACAAAAAATAAATTGTTTCATGATTTTCAAATGATACAACTTTAAAACACAAATTTCATTTTTGAAACATTTTCTGAAAATTTACGAGTCGAAGTTAAGATAAATTAAAAATTATCGTATCTCATCATAAATTGTTTCGATTATAGTTCATTAGAACTCCATTTAATAATAGAGCTTTACAGAATAGCTTTTTGTCAAGAGTATTACATATTATAATCTTGATTATAATGCATATTCATAGAGGACATTAAAAAAATTGAAAAACAAATTTTCTCTATTTATTTCTTTTTGTATATGTTGTCAAGTATTCTCATTCCTATAACAAAGTTTTCAGAAGTTCGTTTACTAAATCCTCAAAATAAAAATGCCACAAGCTTCAATCAATCATTTCGAACCGATTCAACACACAAAGCTTTAAGAAAAATAAATAAGAGTTTAAAGGTTTTGGCTACTCTCTAACATTTCATGACCAAAATTTTCGATTAAAGTATAGCGCTGAATATTAAATAAAACTGAAACTTGTGCCCAAATGTTGACTGCTCTTAGCTAAAGTGTTTATTTTGGCATCTTGGTTTGACGCTTATCACAACACTTTTCGAGTTTTGCCTTTCATTTTCTATTTTCATCATTTTTGAATCAATTTTAATTTAATGAAAAGAATTAAACATCCACTTAATCACTGTAAAATAAAATTTATTGCATTAAAACTTAAAAATCAGATTTTGTATTAGAAAAGCCTCTTTTTATAATTTTTTCTTCTCTTCACTTAAGAATAAGCATTTAGGCAATAGAAAATGATAATAAAATAATATAAATGAAGCTAGTTTACTTAAATTATTAAAAATTAAATATTTTACTAAAAACAGGACCTAAAATTTTCAGCAAAATAATTCTAACGATCACTATTCCGAATAATTGACAAAAATTCTGCTGTTTTATTCCTTCAAACATGAAAGTTTAACATAAATGATAGAAACATATTTTATCTGATATCTCACTATTCTGTGCAAAAATCTTATTTTCACGCATTGTTTTATGCAGTTTCAAGTCTGCATGACATAGATTACGCATAAAGACTAAAATCGAAATACATCTTTCTGTTGTTTTAATTATAGAAAAACCATTTGATAGTAAAATGCAGCCTTCAACGTAGATTAAAAATTTCATCATTGATTTCATGTTATTCGAATCCAAAATAATGTTTTGTTATAAGTCAGTTTTATGCCTCAATGCATTTATCTGCTTTTCGATTATAAAGTGAATCATTGGAAGATTTACGAATTTTGTGGATAATGAAACAAAAGCCAATTTTTTTTTTAAATATTAGTTAATTTAATATCCATATTATTGATTTCGGTTTTTTAATTTAAGCTTTAAAGCTGATTGTTCACAGATAAGCAACAAATGCAATCACAAAGTAGTGAAATAAGAATATTGATTGAAAAATAATCGCTTGATTTTGTTGGTGATAATTATGAAAAAACTTTTCATTCTAACTTTGACTTAATAGAACTGATTTTTATCTCGGAAGGGCAGATAAAAATATTTTAATTAAGCACGAATTGGCTAGACAAACGCTGATTTTGACAATATATTTTTGAATATAAAATTATTATTTTCAATTTAAAAAGTGAAGGAGAAACGAATTTAATTTCTGAGACTTCATTTTGTATGGCAGTGAAGTGTTATTTGAAGGCTACTTTTTTGTCCTCACAATCAATATTTATTTCATGCAATTCAAAGCAGCAAAAGCAAACTAATTCAACTGAGACAATTCTTGGCTACATTCATGCCTAATAATTGTAAGATTTTCTCTAGCTTTCAAATGATATTAAGAAAACTCTATACTCGCTCATCACATTCTTAAGTCATCTGTTACTCAAATTAACTTTTCTCTGAGAAATGTTGAGTAAAGGTGTCATTTCACTTTTTGCGACAATAATATAACAGATCCTCATATTTGAAATCTATCCAACCCCCAGATTGATTAAGAATTTAAAATTTGGCTTAGCTAGTTCTGAAATACAAAAACGTATTTTAACAAGTTTTATTTTAAAATTCAACATTTAACAGAAGAAAACATTTCAATTTTATTATCGTTGCATTCCGCCAATCCAAGTTTTAGCAGTTAAATCTTAGCGCTTCACCTTTGCAAACAGCAAAGAATGAAAATTCGACTATATCCAATGTTAATAGCAACAAATTTATGCATAAAAAACCAGAGAGAAAGATTCACACTTAGCCTTTCGCAATCAATCGAGTTTTTGCAACTCAAGTTGTCGTTTACAAACAGTTCGAAACTTTATTCATTTGTCTCAATTAATCGTCGCTTACCAACATCCGAACGTGCATCTTAGTTGCCTTTGTAGTGTTTTTTAACCTTATTATTATTTTGTGTATTCTCGCGTCAAATATTTCATAGAATAATAAAGCCTCCCGTTTTCGCTTCAAACTCCGTTGCGCAATAATTGAGCCTTACTTTTAGTGACAGTGCGTCGAAAATTTTAATATCAAAATTTATGCTTCGTTCGGTAAATGGAAGAGAAAAATAAAAGTAGAAAATCAGAAACATCTTTATGCATGTGTCTATTTATTATAAGTTTTAAGTCGATGTTTGAAATATTGATGTTAAAGCTTCATGCGAAGCTTGTGTAAAAGCTTTGGTCTAATTTGACTTTCTTTTTCCATTGTGAAAACGTTGCGTGACTTTAACATCGATTTTCTTTACTTAACTAATTATTACTAATTGCCATGAAAGTATCGATCATTAAAAGCTAAAACGGAATCGTGACTGCAAATGAGAATACAGTTAAAATAGTAAAAACAATGCATTATTACAGGTATTAACATAATTTCTTCACTTTCTACGAAAAAGAGAGTCTCTTCTAAAATTGCTTGCTTTTAAACGTAAATTACTAATGATGTCCGCATTCGTTATATAATACACTTTCAGGTACAAAGGATTTCTCAAAGATTGTCCCAATGGACGTCTAACAGAAGAGGTTCGTTAAGAATACAATGAAATGAAGCAAAAAAGCATTCTCTTAATTTTCTCTAATTCTCATTTTAAATCTTGAAGGGCTTTCTTCGGATTTACAAACAGTTCTTTCCTTCGGGCGATCCTTCAAAGTTTGCGAAATTGGTTTTCAGAGTTTTCGACGAAAACAAGGTACTCTTGAGCATTAGAGAAACAAGTTGAAATTCTAACCATTTCAACTTTTAGGATGGTTCAATTGAATTCGAAGAATTTATTCGGGCACTTTCAACCACATCGAGAGGTACTTTGGAGGAGAAGTTGCTCTGTAAGCAAATAACTTGAAAAGGTAATTTCTAAATGCTTTACTTCAATTCTTGCCGAAAGGGGCGTTCAAGCTATACGATGTCGACTCAGATGGCTACATCACTCGCGAAGAGATGAGCAGCATTCTGGAAGCGATCTATTTGATGATTGGCAATGAAAGCGAAAACTTGACGGAAAATGACCGAAGAATTGAACAAATCTTCCGTGAACTTGATAAGGTATAAAATCTCTAATCATAGAAAAGCATTGCATTTAAAACTTGGACCTTTTATTGGCAGAATCATGATAACAGGCTATCGTTAGACGAATTTATGCAAGGCTCGAAAGGCGACCCGAAAATAGTTCAAGCCTTATCGCTTCACAATTTAACTTAAAAGCGCATTAAAAGAGCCCAAAACAACGGAATCGTTTTGAAGCGCTGGTCGCTATCATTTAACCATTGTTCGAGTGTACTAACCGTTTTAAATCCACCGAATGTCAACCTTGGATCACTCAAACGATTACACAATGAAGCAAAAAGTTGAGTGAATTTTTTCTCTTAATAAACTTTATTTACTAATCAAAGTCGTGGCTACTTTCTCTTCTCGTAATCAAGTGCTCTGTGTCTTCAATGTCGCAGTCGTCTTGATCTCGTGGCTTTTTCTTTTTCAAATTTTCGGTGTATACGTTCGGTGTCACGCTGAAAAGACTATAAATGCGTTAGTTAATTGTTAAATTTTTCAAAATGAAAAAACTTCATAATATATAGAGACCGAAAAGCGTTTTGTTAATATCTCGGTCTCTATAAAACTTTACTCTTTACTACTTCCACTCTGCTCTCAACTGTCTCTAATCGCCCAACTCTAACAAACTGCTATAACACTAACAACGCGCTTCAAAAATTCGCACCATATGTGTGGCTACACGAAACTGGTCATTTTCCAAAGAGAACTTGACCTGACGAGGCCCAACAGATAGTGGGCGAAACGTTGTCATTGTGTAAGTAAAATTTAAATAATTTCAATTTGTCAAGTGCAATGGCAACAACGAACATCTTTTCAATTAAAGATGCCCTCTTTACAACGGCCAGGTTTTGAACTTTTTAGAGAGGCTTCACTGTAGAAGCGTTTGAAGCTTGTAAAAATGGAAGAAATAAAAAGGAAACGCAAGCAGAAAATTCGGCATTTTCTTTTGCGCCCTATTGTAGAGCTGCAAAATAAGGCAAAATAAAAATTATGCAAGTTCTAATATTATGCATGAAAATGAATTTTTCGACGTAAAGGATTAATGTATCATAATTTTGCCTTAATTACTGCGTTAAATTATAATGACTCTTCGTAAACAAATTCGCCATCCGAAGATTAATCAACAAAATACACGCTACACCAAATATAGCACACTTTCTATTACTTTTCAACGTTTTGTTCTTTTTAAATGCGGCCACAATTTATAACTCAAAATAACAGTGTCAATGGATAAAACAACGTCAACTACTGCGAACGATTTTTGAAAGGGAAATAACGAACTGAAAATGGAGCAAATCGTGGATCGAATATTCAACAAGAGAATTATTTATATTAAATGCTAAAAATAGACTCAGAATTGCAATAAATGACCGCAATTAGAACAGTTAAAAATAGTACTTACACTTCTTCCAATTCTAAGTCTTCCTCTTCCTGGGGTAACTGGAAATATGGATTGCTTGAAGTCGGTTGAAAATGATAACCGGTTAAAATGAAGAATATTAACGTTGCTGCGTGTTCGCAAAATACATCTAACCATTCATATTGAAAAGGAACTGCGACACGCAATAAAAATACGATGATTCTAGTGAAATAAATATAACACACAACCATGACATAAAATCGTCTGAACAATTTCAGCTTTTTTAAGTTGATAGCGGCCTTTCCATCGATATGTGATGCTTCTTGAAGATGTCTAATTGACCAAACCACTGGAAATATAATAGCTCCACAACACATTAAGTCGACAAAAATAAACACAGTTTTCCACATTTTATGCTTCAATTCACCTTCTTCACTCTCATCCGTGATTATTTCAGCAATGTTTGCGAGAACCTTTAAATAAATGAAACCATTAAAATCTATTGGTTAACAAATTAGTATTGTTTTTCTGTTTAGATTTTGGAAAGTAATGAGTTAATTTTTCGGAATGCTAAGATGTTGTCGCCTATTCAGGGGTCGACATGAGTAAATACCCTATCATAGAGATTGCCCTGATCATAGATAACTACATATATATATAAATGTATCTGCGGAATACAATAAAGTACGAATACAGTAAGAGGCAAAACAATTCCCTACTCTAGCATGTATATGCGCATTGGGGTGGGGAATTGTTTTGCCTCCTACTGTAGTATAGTTGGTACTTAGCCAGTGTGTGTGTCTGGAGTTACCTGTGTTGTTATAATATAAGCAGTTTTCTAACTTAAGTAAGTGATCGGGTACCGTACGCTCACATCTGCGCGACAATGTATTTGCTTTTCTTCAATACTTGTTTTTTCGATGTAAAAAGTGTTAAAGGGAAAGCATTACTACAGGTAAAATATGTGAATCCAAATGAAATTTATGTTGAAATATGTATAGCATGTTTTTAATATATTAATGTTAAATATTTATATTTAGGAAAAAATACCTGAAGAGGTATAACTATCATGAAGATTTTCTTATCCTTGTCACTCAGTATATGTTTCACAAAAGCCCAACCAGTTCCGATCAATACCAGTGTAATGAAAAGTAGAGCCCCTTTCAAAAAGTGAGTTATATAGTAAAGTACGGCCCATGTTTCAATTTGGGAGCCATTTAGTCCAATATAATGATAATTTATCTGGGGAATGAAATTTTACAACTTTGAACATCATAATTTTGCAATGCATACCCCATGAAACAACAAAGATAATGACTTAACGAAGACTAGTAAAGCCATGAGGTAATGTATCTTGAATGCATCTTGCTTGCGATGTCTTATTACATGAAGCCACACTACTCCAAGAAGAAAAAATATGACTGACAAAGCGAAATAAAGTTGTGGTAAGGGTATTTCTCCCTCGGATAAATAACTGTTGAGATTTTTTTCAACAATGTACATCGAAAGATTTAGTTTTGCTGATGATTCAAATCCATTACTATTTTCGGGACAGTTGTGAAAATAAAGACTGTAAAGTCCTACTTCACTTGGATCCGTGATGAACAATTGGAACTTAATTAATATAATTAATTCAAAGATTTCAAAGGTTTTCAAACTTACTTTGAATGAGTAAATAAAATTATTATTTTTTCTAACTTTATCAATTTTCATAACACTTGGAGAAATACAGGTGGAAGTGATGTTTTGTATTTCATCATTGATCTTTTTATCTTCACTTAATTGCGTTTGCCCATTTTCTTTAACGGATACCTATTTTAAAATAAAACATAAGAGCAAAGATTCATATTTTTTATGCTACTTGTTGGTCATAGTCAAACTTGTGCCCTTCATTCAGTTCTTTATTATTTTCGTTTAATTGACTATCTTCTTTTCCATTTTCATCTTCTGATAAATCATTTTGAGTGCTATCTTCAATTTTAGTACTATCCATGATTCCAGGTGCTTGTTGTGGCTTATTTCTATCTTGATTTTCACCAAGATTATTTGACTCCTTGGTCTCATTTTTCGTGGGAGACAATTTTCCTTGAAATTTGTGTTTCTCTGGAGAATTCGGATCATTTGGTTCTAACACCTTTTTAGTGTATATTGCATGTGCCTGATCATGATCATTATCAGCTTTATCTCCATTATTCGAGTCGTTTAATTCTGCGCTTGAAATAGGTGATTTCAATTTAATAGTGTTTTGCTTATCATCAATGTGAACAGATTTTGCTGTATCGTGATTTCCTGAAGCAATTGATTCATTAGGCTTTTTTGAAGATTTTGTTTTATCGTTAGTTGGTGATCGCTTTCTTCGAGCGATGGTGGAATCGCCAGGGAAAAATTTCAATTGACTCATCGATGGACTACAATTGAACTTTGCTCTAAATAAAAAGAAATGTGAAAATTGATAGAAACGAGCTTTGAGCATACAAATCATTTTTAAAGTCGAAAACAATAGTAATGATGCCGTTATTTTTGTTATTCTGCTCTTGACGATTTTGAAACATACATTTGTCCTGTTCGTCCTATAATTGATAGAAGCAAAATCGTTTTGACTCGAAATGATAGCAAAGTGTTTACCAAAAATGGTTTCAATTCGTCAATGAAAGTTCGTGCGATCGTTAAACCGATCTGTGTGCGAAGAGAGAAAATATTAAGAGCCCGCAGAGCAGAAAAAAGCAACTTACGACAGTGTTTTGTGAAAATGAAAGCTCTTTGATAAACACTTTTAAATTACCGCCGATAAAATAGCCAAACGAAGAAACTTTGAATACGTGACGGACATCGTTCTTTGAGTTTTGAAACAAAATGGTAACGCGTGAAATGAAGCAAGCATTGATCGCTTACCGTCAAAACTAAGTGATGTTTGCGGCATTCGATTGAATTCGGCGAAAAGAAGTGAAAAAAGAATGCAAAGAACGTGAAAAACGAGAAAACGTTCATTTTTTCACTTTTCTTTTCATCATTTACCAACTCACTGATTTCGCATCACTTCGCATTCGACTCGGGACCGCTTTCAAATTACGTCTCACTCGCAGCCATTTAAAGCGTGTATGCGTTCGATTGAAGCGGATGTTCGTTGTTCGCAGTAACAAAATAAACGAGTTCGTTGCACATTTGTCGCTCTTTCTGAAAATAATTACAACACGGCATTGAAATTTTCAAGAAAAGCGCTTTAAATTTGCAAACGATTTAGATACATACTTTTTACGCTTATTTTTGTCGCCGTCCGAAAGCGTACTCAACGAACACAACCTAATCGCGACCGCGGCCTAATTGCTCGTCCTTCCTAACGGTATGCGGGTTTTCTTCGGGTCTCTGCACGCCAAGCGATTAAGCGACAACAGTGATTTTTATTTACAAGTGAAATTTAAGTATACAAAACGCGAAATAACATAATGCGTATAACGCAAAAACTATGTTTAGTGAAAAAATGAAAATTCCCCTCAACGCAAAGCACACTGGTGCTAACCTGAATTTCTTTTTCATATCGTTTCGCTGATTTTTGCAGTGAATGCGATAAAGTTTGACTCTGCGTTGTTTTCAACTTTAGAGTAAAGTTTGCACTTCGCACAGACAAAATGATTTCGATAACAAAAATGTAAGAGTTCAAATTTGCTCGTTACAATGCTACAATTTTCATACTTCAACACCATCAATTCGATGAAATTCGAATCGATCAAATTCGATTAATGTTTCTTATTGGAATAAAAAATTAGCTAAGATTAAATAACTGGTATACTTATAAATAATTGACAATAATAAAAATATACTTTTAGACTGACTAAGATTTAGCTTTTGTTAAGAACGGGTCCAAAAATCTGACCGTTATAAGGAGGTGGCCGTTGTAGAGAGGGTATTTTTAATTGAGTTAATTTAGGAGGGTTTATTTTTGTGTCCGTTAGTAGAGGTGACCGTTTAAGAGAAGTGTCCTTTAGGGGATTTTTTACTGTATTTTCTGGTATTCTTTAGGTAAAAATTTTTCATCTATGAAAGCCCTGAATTTAGTGAAAATTTGTAAACATCGTGTAAAACTTTGATTGAAAATCACTGAGCCACCTTGAACATAAGGTAACGTGAATGATTTTTCACTCATGTTCAACTCTATTTCAATCAAACTTACAATATAAGTTGTTGTTTATATGGACTTAAAGAATTGACTTCATTTTCATAGGCAGTAAACTCACGTGAAAAGATTTATTCAACTGCCAACTTTACATTTAAACAGGAGAATTTTTATAAAGTACTTTTTTAAATTGTTGATTGTTGATTTTCTTTTGCTGTGTTTTTTAACTATTATTTAATATTACTTTCTATTTTAAGCCAAAAAAAGTTTTGCATATTAGCACAGTGAGAGTTAATTAAAAGTTCAAAGTATTAATGAAATAGAAAGTAAACACAAAGTTTTATTGAGGTAAAGATTAAAAACGTTAACGACTCAAAATGTCATGCTATTATCTCACGTATCACTTTGCGCTTACTTTCGCCCGATCAAAACTTAAAATTCACTCTTTTCACATTTGAGAACATTCTGAGAATCACCTGCTACTGAATATATGTTTCCCATAGACTTAATTTTATTTTTAAAATAATCATTCAACATATACGCGAGCAGATTTAAACCTCAGATCATAAATAGCGATTTATTTTTGATAAAATTACGATTTAAATAGACAAAATACGTGGATCTCAAAACATAGAACTAAAAACAAATTTTTTCATAGCCTATTTAAACATAGAGTTCGCAGTTGAATAAAACTTTAAATAAGCATATCTTGCTTACGAAAAATAAATTTATTTTTTGAGCTGAATAAATAGCAACTTGTATGAAAAGTTTGATTGCGATACATTAGCCTCTATTTAGAGCACTTTTTCGTAAATGATTAGAAGTTTTTCATTCATGTTGTTTCAATTACTCATTTAAAAATGATATCTCTATTGTAGCAATCTCATCGATTCTGAAGCTTAGCATGCTTCCTTAAGCCATTAGCTCACTAACTCCTACTACTACTTCAATTTCCTAAAAAATGTTGAGGCGCGATTACAAATTTGTGCATCAAAACACTCAAGGTACTCCCGATTCAAAATAAAATGTTTCGATTATCGAAAGTGAGCTTAACTGCAAAGCAACTTTTACGAGAGGCTCAATTATTCGTGATGCTTTGCAGTTGAGCTTACTTTTCGATAATCGAAACATTTTATTTTGAAACGGTAGTACTTCTTCAGTTGAGTCTCAAATTTCGTGAATTTGTTTCTCCTGGCGCCAATATTTTTTTAAATTTAGCAAGATGGTTAAAAAAGTAAAGCAAAATATAATGATATAAATAAATATTATAAATATAATATTTCTGAATCAAAAATTTGAACATCAAATTATTTCTCAGTACATTCGAATGCAAAAGTAAGGCAAAAATCAAAAATGAGACTCAGAGCAAACCTCCACCTTGTATCAATGAACTCTGAAATTTCAATACGAACATTTTCTAATTCTAATTAGTTTT
>NCKU01002529.1:0-18743 GCA_003675995.1 Dinothrombium tinctorium | reverse complement strand
TATGAACGAATTTTCGATTGTTCTTGTGTCTAAAACTTCAAGTTTTGTGATTGCTTAAATCATTTTAATAAAAAACCTACTACTTTAATCTTTTTACCTGGTACTTTAATCTAATTAATATTTTTTAAAGCAAATTTTACATTAAAATTTTATTCTGCTCGCTACTCATGATCACAGTTTATTTTGCACAAACTCATTTGAGAATTGGTTTCTTTACAGATGGAAAGAAGAGCTGAGTATTTATTAAATAAGATTTTTTATAGCTAAACGAGAAGAAAATTCTTGTTCGTTTTCGCTTGTTCTCTTTCGTTAATTCCAATTGATTTGTTGAGATGTTCTTAGAGATGCTTTAAAGAAGACATATGAAACTCAAACCAAGTGAAAAAAATAAGCTCACAAAGTTCAAAGAACTAAGACAAAGAAGCAAGAAAGTAGCGAAAACAAAAATTTCAATTCTTCTTATTCTAAACTGTGCTTCTTTCAATAAGAAAGCAGAACAATTTTTCTACAATGTTAAACAGATTGAGTTTTTCTTTTGAAATCACGATTTTACATCTAAACTATTTTAAATGATCATGAGATTCACTTCTTACATCTCTTACTTTAAACAATTTATCGAATTTTTGTTTCTGATAATCTTCGACAATCGTTTTAAAAGATTAGAAATGCGTTTGTTTTCTGAAGCAAAGTTGTGAATAATTATTTTTTTCGCTCAAACAATGAAAACTGAAGCATTTTCACGGAAAAGAAGAAGCATTAATTCAAAAGTTTGCAATCGAAAAATTGAAGAAAACGCAAAATTTCTAAACAAGATTAGTCATGCCATTTTAGCATTAAAATTTCAAGTTTAAAAAAATTAACTCATTCAAATCTAAAGTTTATATTCATTTTGTATTAAAAGCTAATGAATTACTTAAATTTTAATAAATTTTCGACCAAAAAAAGAATTGTTTTCCTTTTTTTCAAAAGTATTAAAAAATTTTTTTTCTTAAATTCGCAAAAGACAAAGAAAATCAGAGTTCCACTTTTAAATAGAAGCAGAAATCTTAGTGAATGAATAGAAGAAGAATATCATTATTACGCATGAAGTTTTAATTCTCTTTAAGAAACTGGCAAAGAAAAATTTAAACATCATAAGTTAAATAAGTTAATAAAATTGTGAAAAAAAATTAAAAAGTAAAATTAAAATAAGTTAAAAAGTCAAATATAGAAAAATCAATTTGAACAGTTAAATTTTGAAAGTATTGGTGCTGTTCAAGCGGTTCGACACGAAGTCGGAGATCGGTTTGACGCGAAAGCGGAAAAGAATAGTGAAAAAAACGACGTGAAAATTCACTAAAGAATAGTGAAAATAGTGACGCTATCGCGGCTAGAGAAAGAACAGACAGAATATGCGTTAAATTAGCACTATTCAAAAGAAAAACGGGCGAATCACGAAACGGTCGCCTGATCGGTCAGTAACGTGCGGTTAAAGACCGCCTCACTATAAATCGCATATTAAAGCAAGTCATAAAATTGCTGCCAATTTTGGTAATTGTTTCGAAATCATTACTTTTATAACTCCATAAACAATTTAAATATCAAAATCGAAAATTTCTAATCAAAGAGGCAAAAATTTGTTAGACCTTTACTTACCATAAAAAACTTCAATTTAGACGAACGCGTGAGAAAAGCGTTTCCTCAGTTTCCTCTGTTCACGGCTAAACGCAACAGATGTTTCTGCGATTCAGTTGACCACTTAGTGCTCTTTTGATTACAAAAATTTTGACCTTTTCCTTGGTAACAACAGTAGATTAAACAGAAAAGTTTGATAAAACAGAATTTATTTGTGAAAAGAAAGCTTCCAACAGGCAAAAATTTCAAATGAATGATGGTAAACAATATTTCACAAAATTTTCGTTAATTTCAACTTAAAATCATGCCGTTATTAGAGTACTGTTCAAAATATTCTGTTCATGAAAATTCTAGATTTTTATTTCTAGCGAAAAATGCACAACTATATATACAATGTTTATTAGACATATGAGCAATGTGGCCACCTGACTCGCAGGAGGGTTTGTTGTGTTTAGCTATAAGCAATGCCAGCCGAAATACAAATGCTTTTCATTTGTCAGCCTACATGAAAGGTAGCTCGTTTTTTACTGTCAATGTAGATTCAAAGAATGCAACAAGTGTGCTTCCTACATACGATTGAAAAGAACAGCTTATTTAAACAATTGTACTACCTGGAGAGAAAAAGGTTTCTTACTGCGTATAACACACTTTATGAATATTGTAAAACGCATCACAAAATTTGCATTTCAATTCATTTTGAAAATAATGAATAAAAAATATAATTTTGATCAGAATATAAAAATTAGATCACTGTTTAAATATTTTTATATGGCTAATTTGTACATTTGTGAACACCTTTTTCGGCAACATTTGATTGTTTCCTCCATTTGTCACTTTTTGAACCATTTTCTCTCTCTTTCAAATTGAAACAACAAGATACTGGATCATTTTCGCCTTTAACTTAATGATTTTAATTTTCATCGTATATAAGCCGTTTGGTATTGACATAAAAATGAATGAAATAAAACAAGGCTTTGAAACAAAGTTTTTTTTGTAAATAAATCAAAATTAAGCATTTTCAATGAGACATTTTGTGAAATGCAGTGAAGTATTCTTTAAGCTGCAAAAAACCCTTTTCTGTGCCTGTTAGTACAATTCATTGATAGCTTTCGATTTTTTTGAGAAAAATTGTTTGACAATATGATTCGTCAAATAGATAATTTTATGAAACAAAAAGTAACAAAATAGATGATCGAAAATTTTTAAATTTTAATTAGTTCTATTTTTCACTGATTAGAATGAAATTTTAACAAAAAAAAAGATTATCAAAAGTGCTTATTCAGTTTATTTTGAATGTCGCTGATTTTATTCATTTGTAGGCGAAATAAAACTCCAATATTTTCAAAGAACTTTTAAGCTTCTGTAAATTTTTCTTTTTCCTCACTTATTTAATCTATTTTTGCTTTTTTTTGTACCATAATTCAGTCGACAATTGAACAATAAGAGAGAAACACTTGTGATTGAATTTTGCGAAAAGTTAAAGTTTTTAAATCAAGTGTAAGACATGGAAATCCATGATGAAAGTATTATAGAAAGGTAAGACTTTCTGCAAATGAGGAGTTTTAGCTTAAAACTTTGCTTTGAAACTAAGTAGATGCTTGCTTGAAGTGTTCAAATTTAAAAAAGTTATCATAGTCTACTGGAATTTTTGATATTGGAGCATCGTTTATCATCAAAACTAATTATTAACTTATTCTTTTTGACATAATTTTGACAAATAAGCACACTTTTGTTTTCTGCTTATTTTAGACGACGAAATATTAAAATAAGCGAGAAAATAGGTTTTCTTTGATTTATGCTCTGTTCTGTGATTTACGTGATAAAATGAGGTGATTTTGACATCGTCTAAATCGGTTAAATTTAGCATTCAACTCTCCATAGAATTCGAGTTTGATTTTCATTTAAAACGAGGTTATAGCCTATTGACCAACCTTAACTATCACTATAACAACAACGTATTCGGGCAACTGAGAAAAACTCAATTAAATATTTCGTGCATAGCAAATTGAATAAAATTAACTTATTTTTATTTTTATTTAAAATTTATGTCAAATTTCATCTGATTAATCATAATTGTGACATTCGAACTTCTTGCCACTAGAATTTCGATTCGATTGCTACTTAAGCTTTTTTGCCGAAACCTAGATTATTATTTACAAATATCATGAATGTAAAAAAGCGTTTTAGGCGAGGAAGGTGCGTTCGTGTCCAATAAAATCTTTCAATCTTTTGCTTTGCAATAAAGCGATTTTAAAGTGAAGTGAAAAGATTTTATTGGACATGAGTGTACAAAATAATAAGCTTAACAAGCCGTGAAAGCAATGAGGATACTAGCGCAGTTGTCGTTAATGGGAACAGTAAAGTGAGGTAAGTGCCGAGCTCGTTTAGAGCGAAGCAGAAACTAAAGTTGCGAATACCCGATTGAGATTTGTATGGTGTTTTTATACACAAATTTTGCTATCGGATTGCCGACAGCCAGATTGGTCATCAAGTATACTTATCAAAAGTGAATACGAAGATTTGTGCGCGAACGGACGTATGGTAACTATTGCTTAAATGAGTATTTTTGTAGAGTTTGAAAACTGAGTGAGAAATAATTTAATTTTTTGCTTGAAACTATTGATCATTATTTTTAAAATTTTTTCTTGTGATAAAATTTTTTTGTAAAAATTTTAACTTGAGATTTGAGTGTTTCCAACTTTTTTTGCTTGTTTAAGAAAAAAGATGTTTGAATAAATAAAAATAATGACCCTTTTCGAATGTGAATTTCAGCTTTTTTGAGTTTTGAATATTTTGTAGAGATAACATTAAATATGCAATTCAAATTCAACTATTCATGTTGAAAATATTAAAAAAGCTCTTTAAAAAATGGTAACATTTGATGTTTTTATATTTTTAACAATCGTTTGAAAATATATCACCTCTGTTACCTCTTGTACTTTCATGAATTGAACATGAGAAGTTCTATGTGAGAAGGCTTTTCACGACATTATGTAGTTTTAGACTCATGATGATTATTCTTTTTTATCGTTATACTTAAATTTTATCTCGAAAATCTTTAAATTTTAAACATTCGAAGTAAATTTTTGAAAAAGAAAAGAAACAAAAGGTTTGGTAAATGAGCTTTTTGATGAAAATTCTAAAACTTCGAGCTGCAATCACGCTTAAGCTGATGTTTAGATGATTTTTGATGCGATGTTCAGCGAAACGAAACAAATAGATTAATGAGTCACGTTGAACAAATGAATTAAGTGCTTAGCTAAACTTTCGCTTTCTGAACGCCAATTTCAAGCTTATGATTATCTAACTTTGCTTCTATGCTTTCAAGTCTATTCTTTTATTTTTTCATTCATTTGTGTGTTCCGATGCAATCAAAAATGCTTTCTCTGTCTTTATAATTATCTGTTCAGTCGCGACTATGTCACTTAATTATAAAAGACTCAACTTTAATGGAACTTATTTATGCTCCGAAAATTCTCTACTTGCGGTAAGCTTCACAAGAAAAAAATCTTTAAAAGCTTTTTTGACCGTTTTCTTCAAAGGAATTTAAGCTTTTGTTTCAAAGCTTAACCACTRCTAATTAATTCAAAAGATAAGCAAGGTTGATTCAGTTTCAATGAGAATCGCTTTTTTAAACTTACATTATAATGATTAAATGTGAAAATACTTTGAAAATTACATTAAACCATATTTATAATGTATCGCTATTTTAAACTAACTTGAAATAAGTCTTAAGAACAATTAATTTTTTGATTTAAACGAATTTTCCAATGCAAGAATGATAAAGTTTATATATGCGACCATTTTACTTATTTATCCGTTTTTTCAAATTCCTTTTGATATTAGTTTATCGAATTTAAGTATTTGCGAATAAAATTCGCAAATTTTTAATCACAACGAACATTTGCTGAGCAAAAGAAATTATTGAAATTTTTTTCACAACTTTACTCATCAATATTTGCTCTTCATTCTCAAAAAAATTTCAAAATTAATATTTATGAGAATAAAAATTATGAAAATAAAAAAGGACTATTGAATAAAAATTTAGTTAAATTATAAATTTATCGATTTTTAAATGTATTTGTATGCATGAAAGTATTAGAGAATTGTCATATTTTAATTTAAAAGTTCCCATTATTCTTTGTCTGATAAAATGAAATTTCAAAAGACAAAAACTTTTGTAGGCAAATGGCTTGTTGTTGATGTTAAAAATGTTTCTCGTTTCTAGTGTTTGATTTAAAAAGTTTTTTTTTTGCAATTAAAAAATTCGTACATAAAAAATTTTTGATAATCAAACGCTGATAATGACGAAGGGCAAAAAATTAAGATTTAGCCATAAATTTTAATTAATTTCTATTAATGTAAATTATGTCTTATATATATGCATGCATGAAAATTTTAAATTAATTTTTAATTTATATAAAACAATATAATTACTTTTTGCACTTCACTGTATTCAAGTATTTAATATATAAAAACTAAAATTTTATTATTATGATATTGTTAATTATTTTATAAAAATATTTTTTTTAGAAAAAAATTTATAAAAATTTTTCTTAGACAAATATATGCTAGGAACTAGCGTGTTCTAACAGCTTCTTTTCTTACCCTCTTGAAACAAAACGAAGATAGAAATAGAAAATATAATAATCAGTTCTAAATTGGTTCTCAGTTAGCAGAAAATCAAAGACGAATGAACTAAGTTCAATTGACAAAATAATTCTTGACCAACGTTAAAAAATCAAGATTTTTTATGTGAATAACTCATTTCATTTACTCAAAAATCAAGCAATTTATTCATCATTTAGTTTTTATTTAAAAGATATTTTATATTCTTTAATTGGCTCCATAACCAAACATTTTTAGGATTAAACTTTAATGAAAGTTTTATTCGTAACCCGTTAAGCTACATAAATAAACCGAAAAAGTAAAAGTCACCAATTTTCAGAGATTTTTGTTTTTATTTTCCGATGAGTATTTGAAATGCTCATTTTATCCGGCTCAAATTGACCTAATTATTTTTTTGAGTAAGATAAAAATATCTCAAGATATTTGTTGTTTTGTCTTGGAAAAGCCATGTACAATTTACAAACATTAAGTGAGATCTATTTTCTCCGGATATTGAGTTCTCAAGCCAAAATTTTCTGTGTTTTTGTTATTATTTCGCAAATAAAGGAATTTTCGGCATTATTTCAACTTTAGATCAAACAACTCTAAATTTTATCTGACCACATTGAAACATTATTTTGAATTTTACGGTTCCATAGCGTACACTTTGTATATTGAACAACAAAGCGAACAAAAGCAGACAACAATAAATCATCTTAAAGATATCAGTAACGAAAAAGAGAAAATCTCTTAGATAAAATCAATTTATTGTTTCTAAATAAAATTAAAAGTAAATTAAATCTTCAAAAATTTAATGTGGCAAATTCGTTTACCTTGTTAAGGTTTTTCTGTATTGTTTTGTAATATTGGCAAATATTGCAAATGAAACAGGGCGAGACAATATTATAATTTTTTTAATCAATTTAGGCTTTAAAAACCACTTTTAGAATGTTTAATCTAAAAGTTTGAAAAGTTGTTGTTGCAATTCTCATTTTATTGCTTCTTTAGACATAGTCATTGAAAAGCATGATGTCTGTTTATAAGACCTGGTAACGCAGAATAAAGAACTGTGAGTAAAAACACTCTTCGAGGTGGTCAGTTACCGGTCTTTTAGCAAGTAAGTGAAAATTAAAATATCTGGGGCTAACGATCGAATAAAAGTAATATTATATATAAAAAATAAAAATCGAGTTTATCTGGAGTTGTATTTGAAAAAATTTCATTAGGATAAACCGTACAATGCAACTGAAAGCCCTCTTTTAACTTGTACAAAGTATTTACAAGTTATATGCTCATGAAATAAGTGCTTGTAAGTACTCTATCAGCCACTCAAAAACTTTTCTATCACAACACTTTTTGCGTTAAAGAATCGAAATTTTTGCTGGGATATAGTTGAAAATCAATTAAATTGATAAAGACTTTAGTAAATTTCAAGCTATTCTTGATTTATCAATCTTTCGCTAATACAATAATTCGTAAGCATAAATAATAAAGTTATTTTGATTAGAATCAATTCATCAAACTTAAAAGTTAGCATATAGAGCCAAAAAATTTCCCCAAAGTACTCTCTGTTCAGTTTTAAAAAAAAGGATGTCGCTAGCCTTTAAGATTGTTTTCTCAATTTTGAATCTTAATAAAGTTTTACTATTTAAGTATAGCTTACTTTGACTTTAAACGTTCAAGTTAGCAATTATAAGAAGCTCTAGAAATGAAAAGCGTTTGTCAAGTTATTTGTTTTGTTAAGGCTGAGTGCGACTTAATTACTCCGAAAGTAATTTTTTCTCGTTGCTTGAAATTGCATAAACTTTATTTATTTAATAATAATAATACAAAATGAAAATTATTTCGAAGACGAAAGCAAAGAAGAGAAGCGCTGAATTTTTCTTTTGACTCAAGTTTTTATTTGAGTTTTCTTCAAATATTTGTTATATGAATTTTTTATTTTTTGGGAAATGAAAGGATGAGAAAAAAGCATTCATCGTAGCTCAGTTTTCGCGCGATAAAAGCGTGTTACTTTCAAACGCTGAAACAATAAAGACAAAGAATTGTGAATCTGATTTTCGCTCCCAATTCACAATATTCACTTTCATTTGATTAAACCACAGTTTGGATATTGTTGACTTTGAAAGTAAATGTTGCTTTGCTCTGAATTATTTGGGCAAATACAGTGTTCCCATAATTGTTTGATCGGTTAAACCGATGGTAAAAGATGAATGGCTAATTTAACCAAAATTTGAGTCGGCGAGAAGACCGTTTTTCCACGCTTATGATGCAGGGTGCATAGGCTCGCTTTCACTATGAACAACGCGCTGCTTTTTAACGATGCCTCGTAAAGCGACTGAGAAAAAGCACATCGCGAGAAATATGAGCGATGGAGCTCGACGCGAATAATTGAGTATCATTGTGACAGTGTGACTCATTGCTCCCAGTGATCAAAATTGCACAGAGAATATAGAGGCGAGGGTTTTGTAAACAGGTACCGCTGATAAATGTGCAGATTAAAAGCGAGAGAAGTTTTCACACGCAGAGCTGAGGCGAAGAGACAAATGCTAGCGATGAATGTTTAACTTTGTTTTAATCGTCGACCGCAGGCGAATGCTGAATTTAGCTCGTATTCATAACGACGCGAAATTAAAAAAAATGATTTTATCACTTCGATCTTCGTTAATTGCAGTTTTCTTCTGCTTACTCTTTCTCACTCTTGGTACCTTCTGTTCCTCGAAACTGAAAACAAATGAATGATAATAACACTGCGTGCGTGTGTTATTGTTTGAAGCGTAATTTTACGGCGATCGTTAAACGAATGAATGAATGAGAAAAACAATCAATCATTGCGTTTTCAAATCGATGCTTGACATTAAATGCATTAATTGCGGCGAGCAGCGAATCGATGCCGGCACACAGAGCGAATTGCTGTTCCGCGAACAGCAATCGCTATTTTTAAGCTCGGAGCGCAATTTGTAAGTCGAGTTTGATTTTTTTTGAAAGCGAAAACGTCGAAAAAGCAAAGTAAACGAGCGAAGTTCTGAATACTGGTTAATGATTTAAAAATAACTTATTTGAAAGAAATGCAACGCAAACAACAACGACATTTACTATCTGTCCTATCGTCGCATTCGAAATCGATTTGAGCGCATTTTGGAAAGTGCGCTCGAATGAAGCGGTTATCGGTAAAAAAAGCAAATTTAAACCCATTTAAAGTTAACGTTGTTTGCGAACGAAACAAAAGAGTGAAAGTCGTGTTCGCAGACCGTTGCTCGAAAACGTTTATCAATTACAAAAAGTAAATCCAAATAAATTACTTTCACCTACTAACTGAAAAGAGTCGCTTTCATTTTGCTATTAATACTTACTTTGTGCGAAGATTGTAATTATTTGTTGCAACCTGGAAGCCAATCGCGTCCGGACGCATTCATTTCTCGATGGATGTATTGAATATCTTTTACTCCTCACCGAACGATCTTTTCTCGAAAGCGTTTTTCCGAGCAAATCACAACCGAATACACGAATTTCATAATCTCCGCTTTTAATCACTGCAAAACACTGCTGCCGCTTCACTTGAACGATGCCCTCAGGTCTTGCTCTCGCCTAATGGCTAATTGTTAGCATAATTACCTCGCATTAGCTTTGTTTGCAACTCTGTTAATTAGCTAATCACCCGTTAGCCAACATTTTGGGTGGCCGTACTTTCAAAAACAAGCACGTCCGCTATCCTTCATCGTTTTTGCACCTCGCCAGCAAACAGTTTGATGCATGCGTTCGCTTTTCTAAAGTTTATTTTTAATTTGTGATTTATGGCCTAGAAGCTTGTGTTCGCAGAGAACAGAGGTGTTTGTCACTGTGGAAGCGCGCTAAAAAATGTGATCGCTCGTTGTTGTGACAAATACTTTTTTATCTTTGCAAAAAATGAAAAGCTTCCAAACATAAAGCGCGAGGAGTAAGATCAACTCGACGATCAGTGCTTAGCTGCGATCGCCAACCGCTACCGACTTATGTCCACTAATGGTTTGAATAGAGCCGAACATTCGAAGTCTAATGAAGAGCCATGTGCGGAGTCAATTGCATTAGAATATTTGTGCACACTCCATCGCACAACATATTCTTCGCGAGTTTCGTCAGCGCTCCTTTTCAAACAGAATTTGCCTCAGAATCAAACAACATTAACAGTAGGTAATTGAATTGTCGTTTCGCCCCTATCCGTAGTATATACAAACGATGGTGTTCGACTGCTTCCGAAAATAAAGTTATCTTTATGGTCTTCGTTTCGCATTGTTTCTGCAATTGTTTGTGACTCATTCAACCAGCGTTTGAACCAGAAGCCGAGCTCGGCGCTGGCAGATGGTGATTCTTCTTGCCTCAGCCAACTATTATTACCAAAATTTAAATAACTTCTACTTAACGGCTGCGACTGCTTTCTGCTTGTTGTTTAACACGGCGCTAAACATTTGATTAGCTCGTATCGGCAGAGCTATTGGCTATCTGGCGGTCACAGGTGGGCACAGTAGAAACGAGCACAGTGTGAATTTTTCATACACGCACAGTAATCGTTGCTTATACAAAGTGTAAAAGCGATTGTTCATTGAATTTTTTCGCGCATTTTTTTCGCCACTAAACTTCGTATCGCTTCGGATATTATATTTGTTCGTTCACAGTTGCACACACACACACACACACAACACACAACACAATCTATTTTTGCTGTGTGCGCACTCAAAATGCATGCAAATCCGTAAAAACGTTGGCTTAACAATGATTGCTAAAAAAGTAAATATATGAGAAAAAAGGAGGATAAAATGTGAAAGTTGCATGTCTGCGAACTAAACATCGCGTGTTATTAAAGATGATAAATGAAGCTGCAGGCTTCGGCGAGCAGCGAGCTTCGTACAAAACATTCATACAATTCAACGAAGACTTTTAAGTGAAGTATGAAACCATGATTTATGTACAGTCGATACATACTAAGCATAAATTACTTTTTAAACCAATTTAAAATGGGGAATTTATTAAAAGAAAGTTCGACACGATGCGCGCGGAAGAAAGCGAAGAATCTTTGTTTGACTTCGCTCGGCAAACACTTGCGAGCGTTTTCTGACAGCTTTATTTAAGTGTTAATAAATTTTGTTCGAAGCGAAAATTGATCAGTTTGTGGCGATTGAAAGCGAGCATTCTTCGCGATGACCATTTTGAATGGACAAGAAGCGAACTCGCTTCCACTCCGGAGGCAAACAAACACAATTATAAGTTTGTTACGGCGTTCGTATCTTGCCGAGCAAAAACTTCACGTCTACTGTAATTATTCTGAAATACATTTCCCGAAAGCGTAATATTCTTCGCTTTTGAGCGCCGAAAATGGCTTTTTTGTTTCACGCAAGAATTGAACGAAAGAAAAGCTTCACTTTCTGCTCTCTGTTTACTTCTCTTTTGGGCCGCATTCGATCACTTTAAAACTAATCAGATTAAAGTTTACTTCCACTTCGATTCGCGAGTAAAAAAGAGTAATGAAAATCAATGCGCTTCTTCAATGTATCGCATCGCGAAGCGAATGGCGGAGAAGAAAAGAAACAAGCGACCAGAACCCTCTTGTTGTTAACAAGTGGTCTATGCACTGCTCCGCCGTAATAAGCCTCATTTTTAGCATTCGTTCGACCAGATTAATCGTGAGAAAAGTGTTTCACATCCAATGAAGAAGACTAAAGGGCAGAGCAATACATCAACTCAAGCAACAATTACCAATCATATTTTCTGCTTCTCGAGTAGCGACGGCACAGAGCGAGATAAAGTTTTCTCTTGTCACCTACTCACCTGAAAGCATTTTCTTTACCGTGTTTGCAGCAAGAAAACACTTTTCAATCTTCCGTGATGAAACTATTTACGCAGACATTGCGCTAGTTTATTATCTAAATTTAAAATCCACTAAAACAATGTTTGTAAAGCAGTGAAAATGAGTTCAGTGTTTACAGTTAATTCATTACAAGACTGTGATAATTTTTGAAAAGAATTCTTTTTACCGACGCAACAAAAGCAGCTCAGATTGATAAAAGTAAGATAAGCACTGAATCGACAATAAATCTTTCGAAAAGATCAATCAGCTTTTTTTATGCCTTCTGGTTTTAAACAAAGCATATGCAGCTTTGCCTTAACAGCAAACTGTTTTTCTTTTCTTTTTCTGTAACAAATAAAATAAACAAGAATTTGCATTTCATTTTCAGCGTTGTAACTCTTGCTTCCAAATTTGAATCGCTTTCAAGCTCGTCGTATAAAAGCAACGCATTTCTGCGATAAATCAACAAAAATCTCTCTCATATAATCGAAAAGAGAAAACTTTCATTAAAATTTTTTTTCAGTTTGAGTCCATCATTATTTTTACTTTTTCAATTGTGCATATTACTTTGATATATAGGGTCTAGAAAAAAAATCCCTCCATTAAAGACGATTAAATTCAAAACTATTCAAAAGTATTTTAAGTAAAGCTATTTATAACTAATATCAAAAAACAATTTAACATGTTTTGATCAAAATTCAAACGAAAATGGGGCGTTAAACCAAAATAATTTAAGATAATTGGAGAAGAAAACATTAATTTTCTAAGTTACAAACACATAATTCGACGAAGTCTTATAAAATCTAATAATTATCTCATTTGATTCATTTGAAGCTATGAAACGTAGAGCCGCTTTAAATTGGATTGAAATTTTCTTTCGGCACGATGATGAAAATTACAGATTACAGTTTTGTAAATTTATTTTCATGTGTACAGTTTTTTGACTTTGAAATTGGTTTTTGTAATATACGTTGTGACTAAAATTGGTTTAGACAAAGCTCTGTGAAAACATAGAAATAAAATTAGATGCCAAAAATCATATTTCGAGAAAAACCTCAGAAAAGTATACACACACGTCCAGAAAAATTTTTCAATTATTTGCTTTGAGGCAAAGCATGTTTTAAGTAAAATGAAAGATTTTATTGGACACGAGTGTACAAGAAAACTATAAAGAAGTAAAATGATAAATTTACATTTCGGAAAGCAAAATAAGAAACCATGAAATAAAGTTTCGCGTTCATTATTCAAAATATTTTTTTCATGTTAGATTTCATGATTCTATTTCATTATTTTTCACGATTGTGTGAGAATTTTTTTTTTAAACTTAAGAAGCATCACAGTGGACTGAATTTATTTTGCAAATTTTGACGTGATTACATTTGAGGCTATGTTCTCTATTCTATTTTACATCGCATCTGTTTTCATCATTCATTTTAAACTTGAATATTTAATGATTATGATAAATGCTTTTTAAAATTGATTCAAACAATTTTGTTAATTTTTTTCCTCCATTTATAAATAACTTAGCAAACTGAACACGAGTGCTCGAAAATGATAAACTCACCGTGCAAATAAATCTTCAGCTTTATTTATTGAGTTTTAAAAAATTTCAGTTGCTTCAAATAATGAGCCGAAAAAAGATTAGTGGAAATTGTGTTTAACTAGAGCAAGAAAATTGTTTCTTTATGTAGAAAATTATTGATCATAGCTAGGACGATAGGACGAAATGAAAAATAACTTAAATAATACAACAAATTTCACTGCGCATAAATTTTTTCGCTAATCTAAATTTTTCAAGTTATAAACAACATGAGATTATTTTTAAATATTAATTTTAAAGAATGGAAATTTTTATTCATTATTAATATGAAATAATGTAGCAAAGCACACGGTTTTAAATGTAACAAGAGCAATTCAATGTTTAAAATATGCATTGAGATAGTCTCTTTTACAATAATTTATCTTGAGGCATGCTCTCACAAAAGGATTTAGAAAAATTTTAAGGAAATCAATGTCGAGCATCCAAAATGCAATTAAAAAGCTTAGAGAGGTTAACATTTTTAAGTAAGCGTTGTCATCAAAATGATTATGAAATTTTTTTCATTATAGCCCAAGAGCAGATCGATTACGATTGTTATGCAAATTGTAAATATTATACAGCCTTTTTCAAATAAACTGTCTGTCTTATCAGCAAAAATACATTGGAAAAACTGCTTTCAAATGAAAGAAATAATTAATCAATTTCAACAAAACTTATTTAATTTTGTAAATTTCAATCGCTATTTTTTATTGCTTAAGCTTTTGTTGGCTTGAGCTGTTGATTTTTATATTTAATGTTTTATGATAAAATCTTGAAATTACACGCTGATGATTGATTGCATTATATGAGCAAAACGTGATTCTGCATCCAATAGATTTTATTATGTAATAGCTTTTGTGTAGCGGTAATTCACTGAATAACCCTAAAGATCTCTACTGGAAAAAGAAAACATTTAGATTTTAAAACCAGCGGGGTATTAAAAATTCGCTAACGAATACATTTATGACTGAAGTTAACTATATAACTTTGAATTTTTTCTCTTTTAATCTATTTTTTCTTTGCTTAATATAAAAAAATTTAATTTAACGAGATAAAATATTAATAATGAATTACATTGATTTAAAATCTAAATAGGAAGGAACAGTCTTCTTCAAAATAATAAATTTGTAATTGAGATATCACAAATTCAGGCAAAATGAAAACAAATTATTTTGAATAAACTTTAAATTGATAATCAGTTTGTGAATTTTTATGTGTTTATTTGAAGTGACACGATCTAAAAATGCCGGTACTTTGACTGAAACATGTGAAAATTTTCGATCAAAATTATCGACTTGAAACTTTAAATTGAAAAAATATTCACGAATTCAATCATCAGATTTGATTTTAACATTCGCTCACCGTGTATGAAAATCAACTTTGAATTGATTTTTTTAGTTTTTATTTATCTCAACAATCTGAGGTCCAATTCGTCAACTTCGTGGATAATGACGTCTGCGGAGAAGATTGTGTTTGCCCGTTTTTCAAAAGCAGAGTTTCTATCGATTTAAAAAAATCTCGCATCCAAATAAATAATGAGTGGAAGAAATGAAATTGAAATGTGAACAAAAAACATGCTTTAAATTTGATTCAAATACGATTATTCTTTGAAAATGATGTTCTCATCTTGCTTTCTTAATCGTTCTGTTTGAAAAAGTTTATTTTAAATGCTATTATCTTCACTAATATCCTACGAGGTCAGAAAAGTTTCAATTTGAACAAATACAACATATAAAGATTAATCTAATCAATTAATTTTGATTGAATGCTTATTGATATTTGAAATCGATTTTTTTATTATTTCACTTGTTAGATTTTTCTTTTTCCTTAAAAGACTTACGAAGATTTGCGGAAATAAAGTTTTATTAAAACTTATAAATCATCAATGAAAATCTTTCATTCTCTATAATTGTTTTAAGAATCATTTTTGTTTAATTATATTTTTTAATTTTTGCATTTTATTAACTTTTTTGATTTTGTTAACTCATTTAGTTGAAGCTACAATTTAAATTGTGACGTGCTTGTTATACATTAACATCACTCAGCAACAGTTACCTTACGAGGAATTAAGCGCGTAAATCTTTGCATGTAACTGCAGCAAAGCCAGGCCAAATCGACTATCACCAATGCGATAGAAATAGTTGTGCATAAAAACATTGCGTTCGATTGATCGAGTATTGCAAACATCGGCTGCTCGCAAGATTACTTCTCGTCTCGCTCTCAGCGAGCGCGACACAAACACAATTCTTATCTTACCTTGTCTCTTACCGACGCTTGTAAGAGTAATTTAAACATTTAAACTATAGATGAAATTAATTAATTTTTTAGACTAACGGTGAAACAATTCAGGATTTTAAACGTTATTATTTCCGCAAATGAATTATAATGTGTCAAAATCTAAAATTTCATAAGTCAGGTTTGATTATTTCTGTGAACAGATGATCGATCACTTTTCAGCAATGGAATTATGTAAATGAATGCGATAATTTATGAAATATAGTGAAAATGTAAAAACAAATTCAAGATAAATTCAAAGGATTGATTAAACGCAAAAAAAATTGCTAATTAATGTAGTGGAAACCGAAATTCCGTTTTTATCTTCTCTTTAAAATTTGTACTATTGTAAAATCGCTGAAAACAAAGTAAATAATTTCCAACCAACTTTCAAACCAGTGCAATTTACTTTCTCTCTAATTAACATAAATTTTTTTAAAAAATATTAATGAATGAAGCTCTTCTTTCTCACTATTGCGGTTTCTTTGTTTGTTTAAATTCAAATAGTGAAACGTAACTTATTCAAAATTTATTGAATGATATTATTCATTTGAATTGAAACTATTTACGGTGAAGAATGTAAAAATCAAAATCTGCATTCATGTATTTCATATTATGTACACAAAGCTTGTTGGTTTTTCAAAAGAAAAATCAAAGGATAAAATACGAATTTTAACTCGAACTTTTTTGTTTCAAAGTAAAAGTTGCTTTTTGAATTGATATAAGCGACTTAAAACACAAATAAATCAGAATAAACAAAATGATAGGATTTGAAAATAACTTTAACTTGTTTTTATCTACAAATATTTTATTCGATAAAAAATTTCAAATTTAAATTTTTATTCAAATCATTTTTCAAAGACACTTTCTCAATCATTTAAATTTTTTACACCATGAACCTTATTTTACTTTATTTTCCGTGAAACTTTGAGAAAAGCTTTTGTCCATTTTGAAAGGCGCTCATTTCAAAAATGATAATTATTTTAAGCACTTCTTCTTGCTACTGCCAAATGCAATTTAATTTTTTGTACTTCGGAAAAGAAAAATGCTAGAGATGTTCATTAAATTTCAACGAAATTGCTGCATTCACTTCTTTTTCTTTACTTTCCTTTATTATGTTCTGTGCTAACATATATATCCATTGTAATAGATTACAAAGTTATGTAAAAAACTTTCTTTTCACAATAAATCACAGTAAAACGTCATATGGTTGCAAATAGATTTTCACTGTCTTCTTCATTCATTGTTCTACTTTTCTCTCGAGTTCTAATAATGTTTTAACGCGCTTAAGCTAGCAAAGCTTTTCTACGCTATTGACTTATCCTAAACGCTCGCTGAATTAATGAATTTTAATTTTAGAAAAAATGTTATACAGCTAATAAACCCTTCTAGCAATCATTTATTTACGTATTCTAGAAAATTGAAAAAATTGACTTGAATTGAATGCTTCATAAAAGCATTTGCTTTACTTTTTTTATAATTTCAATTTTAAACTTAATTCGTTCAAAATGTTCCACGCAAAAAGCAAGCGAGAAAACACTTTTTTTAAGCAAAAAATAGCTTCTTAAAAAAAATTGAGAGAAGTTTATTCACACCTTTTACATGCTTTTACTTTATTTTATAGACGCTGTGTTTTATGGCAATGTTGCGTGAATACTTTAAATGCGAAAATAAAATAAAAAAAAAACTTTTTTTAGGTACCATTTTCGTTTTGCTTTTGTGCTTGAAACGACGAGATGCAATTTTTGTTGATAAAGTGAAAGGTTGAGAAAAAAACAATTTTTTTACAATAAAATAGCTCTGTTTTCAATTTTAACGCCGATTTAATCCATAAAAAATAAGTTTAGCAAAAAATGGAACTGAAAGAGAATCGCGTCGAGGTTGTGAATCAATAATTTGCGTATTGAAAGACGAAAGTACATTTGAAAATGTATTCGCCTAAAAACAAACACATTTCAATAAATAAATTCTCTGTTAGGAAAAAAATCGATAATATGAACATAATTACGAATATTTTTGAAACATCAACTAGTTAAACAATTCATAAGGAAATTAATTGATAGAAGTTGACATGTTAATTTTATTTTATAAAAAGTGGATTTTTGTCTTTGAATTTAATTATAAAAAATCCCGTAGGAATCACCATCATTTCTCTAATCGCATTTTAAAATCAACTTGTTAAGCTTTAGCAGAATTCTATCGTATTTATAATCATGAATTTTCATTTTTACAGCTTTGGAAAAAAAAACAAAATTTTTTAACTTAATTATGGATAAATTGTATTTGAAAGTCAACGAAAATACAAGGACTTATAATTTTTTAATATTTCTTAAATCGAATTTTTTATTGATTTAAAATCACTATCATATTTATTTGATGTAACACTGTTGGCCAAGTATACAATCGATACATCTTTTATATGTGATTGAAGTCATAGAATTTTAAAATTCTTAAACTAAAATTTATGAAAATTCAAATTAAAATTTTAATGAGAATATTTAAACAAAGGAGCTCAGCTCAAAATAAGAATGAATTTAAAGCAAGTGAACGCGGATAAATCGAAAAAAATCTCTGCAAGAAGATATTCAGATTTTCTTGCTTTGTGCATCGATTTGGATTTGAATTTTATAAGGTTAAAGTAAATAATAATTTATTTTCAGAGTTCTTTTTATCAAACAAGCGATTCTTGATGTTTTTCATTATTTGAAGTGTCTACACTTTATTCAAATTTATAAAGGAAAAAAATTTTATATTGCTTCATCGCAATATGTTTTATTTATTGATTTATTTTAAATAGTTAATTTTTTATATTCTACTAATTCAATCAAAAATTTTTAAGCTTATTAG
>NCKU01002528.1:0-18743 GCA_003675995.1 Dinothrombium tinctorium | reverse complement strand
TATGAACGAATTTTCGATTGTTCTTGTGTCTAAAACTTCAAGTTTTGTGATTGCTTAAATCATTTTAATAAAAAACCTACTACTTTAATCTTTTTACCTGGTACTTTAATCTAATTAATATTTTTTAAAGCAAATTTTACATTAAAATTTTATTCTGCTCGCTACTCATGATCACAGTTTATTTTGCACAAACTCATTTGAGAATTGGTTTCTTTACAGATGGAAAGAAGAGCTGAGTATTTATTAAATAAGATTTTTTATAGCTAAACGAGAAGAAAATTCTTGTTCGTTTTCGCTTGTTCTCTTTCGTTAATTCCAATTGATTTGTTGAGATGTTCTTAGAGATGCTTTAAAGAAGACATATGAAACTCAAACCAAGTGAAAAAAATAAGCTCACAAAGTTCAAAGAACTAAGACAAAGAAGCAAGAAAGTAGCGAAAACAAAAATTTCAATTCTTCTTATTCTAAACTGTGCTTCTTTCAATAAGAAAGCAGAACAATTTTTCTACAATGTTAAACAGATTGAGTTTTTCTTTTGAAATCACGATTTTACATCTAAACTATTTTAAATGATCATGAGATTCACTTCTTACATCTCTTACTTTAAACAATTTATCGAATTTTTGTTTCTGATAATCTTCGACAATCGTTTTAAAAGATTAGAAATGCGTTTGTTTTCTGAAGCAAAGTTGTGAATAATTATTTTTTTCGCTCAAACAATGAAAACTGAAGCATTTTCACGGAAAAGAAGAAGCATTAATTCAAAAGTTTGCAATCGAAAAATTGAAGAAAACGCAAAATTTCTAAACAAGATTAGTCATGCCATTTTAGCATTAAAATTTCAAGTTTAAAAAAATTAACTCATTCAAATCTAAAGTTTATATTCATTTTGTATTAAAAGCTAATGAATTACTTAAATTTTAATAAATTTTCGACCAAAAAAAGAATTGTTTTCCTTTTTTTCAAAAGTATTAAAAAATTTTTTTTCTTAAATTCGCAAAAGACAAAGAAAATCAGAGTTCCACTTTTAAATAGAAGCAGAAATCTTAGTGAATGAATAGAAGAAGAATATCATTATTACGCATGAAGTTTTAATTCTCTTTAAGAAACTGGCAAAGAAAAATTTAAACATCATAAGTTAAATAAGTTAATAAAATTGTGAAAAAAAATTAAAAAGTAAAATTAAAATAAGTTAAAAAGTCAAATATAGAAAAATCAATTTGAACAGTTAAATTTTGAAAGTATTGGTGCTGTTCAAGCGGTTCGACACGAAGTCGGAGATCGGTTTGACGCGAAAGCGGAAAAGAATAGTGAAAAAAACGACGTGAAAATTCACTAAAGAATAGTGAAAATAGTGACGCTATCGCGGCTAGAGAAAGAACAGACAGAATATGCGTTAAATTAGCACTATTCAAAAGAAAAACGGGCGAATCACGAAACGGTCGCCTGATCGGTCAGTAACGTGCGGTTAAAGACCGCCTCACTATAAATCGCATATTAAAGCAAGTCATAAAATTGCTGCCAATTTTGGTAATTGTTTCGAAATCATTACTTTTATAACTCCATAAACAATTTAAATATCAAAATCGAAAATTTCTAATCAAAGAGGCAAAAATTTGTTAGACCTTTACTTACCATAAAAAACTTCAATTTAGACGAACGCGTGAGAAAAGCGTTTCCTCAGTTTCCTCTGTTCACGGCTAAACGCAACAGATGTTTCTGCGATTCAGTTGACCACTTAGTGCTCTTTTGATTACAAAAATTTTGACCTTTTCCTTGGTAACAACAGTAGATTAAACAGAAAAGTTTGATAAAACAGAATTTATTTGTGAAAAGAAAGCTTCCAACAGGCAAAAATTTCAAATGAATGATGGTAAACAATATTTCACAAAATTTTCGTTAATTTCAACTTAAAATCATGCCGTTATTAGAGTACTGTTCAAAATATTCTGTTCATGAAAATTCTAGATTTTTATTTCTAGCGAAAAATGCACAACTATATATACAATGTTTATTAGACATATGAGCAATGTGGCCACCTGACTCGCAGGAGGGTTTGTTGTGTTTAGCTATAAGCAATGCCAGCCGAAATACAAATGCTTTTCATTTGTCAGCCTACATGAAAGGTAGCTCGTTTTTTACTGTCAATGTAGATTCAAAGAATGCAACAAGTGTGCTTCCTACATACGATTGAAAAGAACAGCTTATTTAAACAATTGTACTACCTGGAGAGAAAAAGGTTTCTTACTGCGTATAACACACTTTATGAATATTGTAAAACGCATCACAAAATTTGCATTTCAATTCATTTTGAAAATAATGAATAAAAAATATAATTTTGATCAGAATATAAAAATTAGATCACTGTTTAAATATTTTTATATGGCTAATTTGTACATTTGTGAACACCTTTTTCGGCAACATTTGATTGTTTCCTCCATTTGTCACTTTTTGAACCATTTTCTCTCTCTTTCAAATTGAAACAACAAGATACTGGATCATTTTCGCCTTTAACTTAATGATTTTAATTTTCATCGTATATAAGCCGTTTGGTATTGACATAAAAATGAATGAAATAAAACAAGGCTTTGAAACAAAGTTTTTTTTGTAAATAAATCAAAATTAAGCATTTTCAATGAGACATTTTGTGAAATGCAGTGAAGTATTCTTTAAGCTGCAAAAAACCCTTTTCTGTGCCTGTTAGTACAATTCATTGATAGCTTTCGATTTTTTTGAGAAAAATTGTTTGACAATATGATTCGTCAAATAGATAATTTTATGAAACAAAAAGTAACAAAATAGATGATCGAAAATTTTTAAATTTTAATTAGTTCTATTTTTCACTGATTAGAATGAAATTTTAACAAAAAAAAAGATTATCAAAAGTGCTTATTCAGTTTATTTTGAATGTCGCTGATTTTATTCATTTGTAGGCGAAATAAAACTCCAATATTTTCAAAGAACTTTTAAGCTTCTGTAAATTTTTCTTTTTCCTCACTTATTTAATCTATTTTTGCTTTTTTTTGTACCATAATTCAGTCGACAATTGAACAATAAGAGAGAAACACTTGTGATTGAATTTTGCGAAAAGTTAAAGTTTTTAAATCAAGTGTAAGACATGGAAATCCATGATGAAAGTATTATAGAAAGGTAAGACTTTCTGCAAATGAGGAGTTTTAGCTTAAAACTTTGCTTTGAAACTAAGTAGATGCTTGCTTGAAGTGTTCAAATTTAAAAAAGTTATCATAGTCTACTGGAATTTTTGATATTGGAGCATCGTTTATCATCAAAACTAATTATTAACTTATTCTTTTTGACATAATTTTGACAAATAAGCACACTTTTGTTTTCTGCTTATTTTAGACGACGAAATATTAAAATAAGCGAGAAAATAGGTTTTCTTTGATTTATGCTCTGTTCTGTGATTTACGTGATAAAATGAGGTGATTTTGACATCGTCTAAATCGGTTAAATTTAGCATTCAACTCTCCATAGAATTCGAGTTTGATTTTCATTTAAAACGAGGTTATAGCCTATTGACCAACCTTAACTATCACTATAACAACAACGTATTCGGGCAACTGAGAAAAACTCAATTAAATATTTCGTGCATAGCAAATTGAATAAAATTAACTTATTTTTATTTTTATTTAAAATTTATGTCAAATTTCATCTGATTAATCATAATTGTGACATTCGAACTTCTTGCCACTAGAATTTCGATTCGATTGCTACTTAAGCTTTTTTGCCGAAACCTAGATTATTATTTACAAATATCATGAATGTAAAAAAGCGTTTTAGGCGAGGAAGGTGCGTTCGTGTCCAATAAAATCTTTCAATCTTTTGCTTTGCAATAAAGCGATTTTAAAGTGAAGTGAAAAGATTTTATTGGACATGAGTGTACAAAATAATAAGCTTAACAAGCCGTGAAAGCAATGAGGATACTAGCGCAGTTGTCGTTAATGGGAACAGTAAAGTGAGGTAAGTGCCGAGCTCGTTTAGAGCGAAGCAGAAACTAAAGTTGCGAATACCCGATTGAGATTTGTATGGTGTTTTTATACACAAATTTTGCTATCGGATTGCCGACAGCCAGATTGGTCATCAAGTATACTTATCAAAAGTGAATACGAAGATTTGTGCGCGAACGGACGTATGGTAACTATTGCTTAAATGAGTATTTTTGTAGAGTTTGAAAACTGAGTGAGAAATAATTTAATTTTTTGCTTGAAACTATTGATCATTATTTTTAAAATTTTTTCTTGTGATAAAATTTTTTTGTAAAAATTTTAACTTGAGATTTGAGTGTTTCCAACTTTTTTTGCTTGTTTAAGAAAAAAGATGTTTGAATAAATAAAAATAATGACCCTTTTCGAATGTGAATTTCAGCTTTTTTGAGTTTTGAATATTTTGTAGAGATAACATTAAATATGCAATTCAAATTCAACTATTCATGTTGAAAATATTAAAAAAGCTCTTTAAAAAATGGTAACATTTGATGTTTTTATATTTTTAACAATCGTTTGAAAATATATCACCTCTGTTACCTCTTGTACTTTCATGAATTGAACATGAGAAGTTCTATGTGAGAAGGCTTTTCACGACATTATGTAGTTTTAGACTCATGATGATTATTCTTTTTTATCGTTATACTTAAATTTTATCTCGAAAATCTTTAAATTTTAAACATTCGAAGTAAATTTTTGAAAAAGAAAAGAAACAAAAGGTTTGGTAAATGAGCTTTTTGATGAAAATTCTAAAACTTCGAGCTGCAATCACGCTTAAGCTGATGTTTAGATGATTTTTGATGCGATGTTCAGCGAAACGAAACAAATAGATTAATGAGTCACGTTGAACAAATGAATTAAGTGCTTAGCTAAACTTTCGCTTTCTGAACGCCAATTTCAAGCTTATGATTATCTAACTTTGCTTCTATGCTTTCAAGTCTATTCTTTTATTTTTTCATTCATTTGTGTGTTCCGATGCAATCAAAAATGCTTTCTCTGTCTTTATAATTATCTGTTCAGTCGCGACTATGTCACTTAATTATAAAAGAATCAACTTTAATGGAACTTATTTATGCTCCGAAAATTCTCTACTTGCGGTAAACTTAACAAGAAAAAAATCTTTAAAAGCTTTTTTGACCGTTTTCTTCAAAGGAATTTAAGCTTTTGTTTCAAAGCTTAACCACTRCTAATTAATTCAAAAGATAAGCAAGGTTGATTCAGTTTCAATGAGAATCGCTTTTTTAAACTTACATTATAATGATTAAATGTGAAAATACTTTGAAAATTACATTAAACCATATTTATAATGTATCGCTATTTTAAACTAACTTGAAATAAGTCTTAAGAACAATTAATTTTTTGATTTAAACGAATTTTCCAATGCAAGAATGATAAAGTTTATATATGCGACCATTTTACTTATTTATCCGTTTTTTCAAATTCCTTTTGATATTAGTTTATCGAATTTAAGTATTTGCGAATAAAATTCGCAAATTTTTAATCACAACGAACATTTGCTGAGCAAAAGAAATTATTGAAATTTTTTTCACAACTTTACTCATCAATATTTGCTCTTCATTCTCAAAAAAATTTCAAAATTAATATTTATGAGAATAAAAATTATGAAAATAAAAAAGGACTATTGAATAAAAATTTAGTTAAATTATAAATTTATCGATTTTTAAATGTATTTGTATGCATGAAAGTATTAGAGAATTGTCATATTTTAATTTAAAAGTTCCCATTATTCTTTGTCTGATAAAATGAAATTTCAAAAGACAAAAACTTTTGTAGGCAAATGGCTTGTTGTTGATGTTAAAAATGTTTCTCGTTTCTAGTGTTTGATTTAAAAAGTTTTTTTTTTGCAATTAAAAAATTCGTACATAAAAAATTTTTGATAATCAAACGCTGATAATGACGAAGGGCAAAAAATTAAGATTTAGCCATAAATTTTAATTAATTTCTATTAATGTAAATTATGTCTTATATATATGCATGCATGAAAATTTTAAATTAATTTTTAATTTATATAAAACAATATAATTACTTTTTGCACTTCACTGTATTCAAGTATTTAATATATAAAAACTAAAATTTTATTATTATGATATTGTTAATTATTTTATAAAAATATTTTTTTTAGAAAAAAATTTATAAAAATTTTTCTTAGACAAATATATGCTAGGAACTAGCGTGTTCTAACAGCTTCTTTTCTTACCCTCTTGAAACAAAACGAAGATAGAAATAGAAAATATAATAATCAGTTCTAAATTGGTTCTCAGTTAGCAGAAAATCAAAGACGAATGAACTAAGTTCAATTGACAAAATAATTCTTGACCAACGTTAAAAAATCAAGATTTTTTATGTGAATAACTCATTTCATTTACTCAAAAATCAAGCAATTTATTCATCATTTAGTTTTTATTTAAAAGATATTTTATATTCTTTAATTGGCTCCATAACCAAACATTTTTAGGATTAAACTTTAATGAAAGTTTTATTCGTAACCCGTTAAGCTACATAAATAAACCGAAAAAGTAAAAGTCACCAATTTTCAGAGATTTTTGTTTTTATTTTCCGATGAGTATTTGAAATGCTCATTTTATCCGGCTCAAATTGACCTAATTATTTTTTTGAGTAAGATAAAAATATCTCAAGATATTTGTTGTTTTGTCTTGGAAAAGCCATGTACAATTTACAAACATTAAGTGAGATCTATTTTCTCCGGATATTGAGTTCTCAAGCCAAAATTTTCTGTGTTTTTGTTATTATTTCGCAAATAAAGGAATTTTCGGCATTATTTCAACTTTAGATCAAACAACTCTAAATTTTATCTGACCACATTGAAACATTATTTTGAATTTTACGGTTCCATAGCGTACACTTTGTATATTGAACAACAAAGCGAACAAAAGCAGACAACAATAAATCATCTTAAAGATATCAGTAACGAAAAAGAGAAAATCTCTTAGATAAAATCAATTTATTGTTTCTAAATAAAATTAAAAGTAAATTAAATCTTCAAAAATTTAATGTGGCAAATTCGTTTACCTTGTTAAGGTTTTTCTGTATTGTTTTGTAATATTGGCAAATATTGCAAATGAAACAGGGCGAGACAATATTATAATTTTTTTAATCAATTTAGGCTTTAAAAACCACTTTTAGAATGTTTAATCTAAAAGTTTGAAAAGTTGTTGTTGCAATTCTCATTTTATTGCTTCTTTAGACATAGTCATTGAAAAGCATGATGTCTGTTTATAAGACCTGGTAACGCAGAATAAAGAACTGTGAGTAAAAACACTCTTCGAGGTGGTCAGTTACCGGTCTTTTAGCAAGTAAGTGAAAATTAAAATATCTGGGGCTAACGATCGAATAAAAGTAATATTATATATAAAAAATAAAAATCGAGTTTATCTGGAGTTGTATTTGAAAAAATTTCATTAGGATAAACCGTACAATGCAACTGAAAGCCCTCTTTTAACTTGTACAAAGTATTTACAAGTTATATGCTCATGAAATAAGTGCTTGTAAGTACTCTATCAGCCACTCAAAAACTTTTCTATCACAACACTTTTTGCGTTAAAGAATCGAAATTTTTGCTGGGATATAGTTGAAAATCAATTAAATTGATAAAGACTTTAGTAAATTTCAAGCTATTCTTGATTTATCAATCTTTCGCTAATACAATAATTCGTAAGCATAAATAATAAAGTTATTTTGATTAGAATCAATTCATCAAACTTAAAAGTTAGCATATAGAGCCAAAAAATTTCCCCAAAGTACTCTCTGTTCAGTTTTAAAAAAAAGGATGTCGCTAGCCTTTAAGATTGTTTTCTCAATTTTGAATCTTAATAAAGTTTTACTATTTAAGTATAGCTTACTTTGACTTTAAACGTTCAAGTTAGCAATTATAAGAAGCTCTAGAAATGAAAAGCGTTTGTCAAGTTATTTGTTTTGTTAAGGCTGAGTGCGACTTAATTACTCCGAAAGTAATTTTTTCTCGTTGCTTGAAATTGCATAAACTTTATTTATTTAATAATAATAATACAAAATGAAAATTATTTCGAAGACGAAAGCAAAGAAGAGAAGCGCTGAATTTTTCTTTTGACTCAAGTTTTTATTTGAGTTTTCTTCAAATATTTGTTATATGAATTTTTTATTTTTTGGGAAATGAAAGGATGAGAAAAAAGCATTCATCGTAGCTCAGTTTTCGCGCGATAAAAGCGTGTTACTTTCAAACGCTGAAACAATAAAGACAAAGAATTGTGAATCTGATTTTCGCTCCCAATTCACAATATTCACTTTCATTTGATTAAACCACAGTTTGGATATTGTTGACTTTGAAAGTAAATGTTGCTTTGCTCTGAATTATTTGGGCAAATACAGTGTTCCCATAATTGTTTGATCGGTTAAACCGATGGTAAAAGATGAATGGCTAATTTAACCAAAATTTGAGTCGGCGAGAAGACCGTTTTTCCACGCTTATGATGCAGGGTGCATAGGCTCGCTTTCACTATGAACAACGCGCTGCTTTTTAACGATGCCTCGTAAAGCGACTGAGAAAAAGCACATCGCGAGAAATATGAGCGATGGAGCTCGACGCGAATAATTGAGTATCATTGTGACAGTGTGACTCATTGCTCCCAGTGATCAAAATTGCACAGAGAATATAGAGGCGAGGGTTTTGTAAACAGGTACCGCTGATAAATGTGCAGATTAAAAGCGAGAGAAGTTTTCACACGCAGAGCTGAGGCGAAGAGACAAATGCTAGCGATGAATGTTTAACTTTGTTTTAATCGTCGACCGCAGGCGAATGCTGAATTTAGCTCGTATTCATAACGACGCGAAATTAAAAAAAATGATTTTATCACTTCGATCTTCGTTAATTGCAGTTTTCTTCTGCTTACTCTTTCTCACTCTTGGTACCTTCTGTTCCTCGAAACTGAAAACAAATGAATGATAATAACACTGCGTGCGTGTGTTATTGTTTGAAGCGTAATTTTACGGCGATCGTTAAACGAATGAATGAATGAGAAAAACAATCAATCATTGCGTTTTCAAATCGATGCTTGACATTAAATGCATTAATTGCGGCGAGCAGCGAATCGATGCCGGCACACAGAGCGAATTGCTGTTCCGCGAACAGCAATCGCTATTTTTAAGCTCGGAGCGCAATTTGTAAGTCGAGTTTGATTTTTTTTGAAAGCGAAAACGTCGAAAAAGCAAAGTAAACGAGCGAAGTTCTGAATACTGGTTAATGATTTAAAAATAACTTATTTGAAAGAAATGCAACGCAAACAACAACGACATTTACTATCTGTCCTATCGTCGCATTCGAAATCGATTTGAGCGCATTTTGGAAAGTGCGCTCGAATGAAGCGGTTATCGGTAAAAAAAGCAAATTTAAACCCATTTAAAGTTAACGTTGTTTGCGAACGAAACAAAAGAGTGAAAGTCGTGTTCGCAGACCGTTGCTCGAAAACGTTTATCAATTACAAAAAGTAAATCCAAATAAATTACTTTCACCTACTAACTGAAAAGAGTCGCTTTCATTTTGCTATTAATACTTACTTTGTGCGAAGATTGTAATTATTTGTTGCAACCTGGAAGCCAATCGCGTCCGGACGCATTCATTTCTCGATGGATGTATTGAATATCTTTTACTCCTCACCGAACGATCTTTTCTCGAAAGCGTTTTTCCGAGCAAATCACAACCGAATACACGAATTTCATAATCTCCGCTTTTAATCACTGCAAAACACTGCTGCCGCTTCACTTGAACGATGCCCTCAGGTCTTGCTCTCGCCTAATGGCTAATTGTTAGCATAATTACCTCGCATTAGCTTTGTTTGCAACTCTGTTAATTAGCTAATCACCCGTTAGCCAACATTTTGGGTGGCCGTACTTTCAAAAACAAGCACGTCCGCTATCCTTCATCGTTTTTGCACCTCGCCAGCAAACAGTTTGATGCATGCGTTCGCTTTTCTAAAGTTTATTTTTAATTTGTGATTTATGGCCTAGAAGCTTGTGTTCGCAGAGAACAGAGGTGTTTGTCACTGTGGAAGCGCGCTAAAAAATGTGATCGCTCGTTGTTGTGACAAATACTTTTTTATCTTTGCAAAAAATGAAAAGCTTCCAAACATAAAGCGCGAGGAGTAAGATCAACTCGACGATCAGTGCTTAGCTGCGATCGCCAACCGCTACCGACTTATGTCCACTAATGGTTTGAATAGAGCCGAACATTCGAAGTCTAATGAAGAGCCATGTGCGGAGTCAATTGCATTAGAATATTTGTGCACACTCCATCGCACAACATATTCTTCGCGAGTTTCGTCAGCGCTCCTTTTCAAACAGAATTTGCCTCAGAATCAAACAACATTAACAGTAGGTAATTGAATTGTCGTTTCGCCCCTATCCGTAGTATATACAAACGATGGTGTTCGACTGCTTCCGAAAATAAAGTTATCTTTATGGTCTTCGTTTCGCATTGTTTCTGCAATTGTTTGTGACTCATTCAACCAGCGTTTGAACCAGAAGCCGAGCTCGGCGCTGGCAGATGGTGATTCTTCTTGCCTCAGCCAACTATTATTACCAAAATTTAAATAACTTCTACTTAACGGCTGCGACTGCTTTCTGCTTGTTGTTTAACACGGCGCTAAACATTTGATTAGCTCGTATCGGCAGAGCTATTGGCTATCTGGCGGTCACAGGTGGGCACAGTAGAAACGAGCACAGTGTGAATTTTTCATACACGCACAGTAATCGTTGCTTATACAAAGTGTAAAAGCGATTGTTCATTGAATTTTTTCGCGCATTTTTTTCGCCACTAAACTTCGTATCGCTTCGGATATTATATTTGTTCGTTCACAGTTGCACACACACACACACACACAACACACAACACAATCTATTTTTGCTGTGTGCGCACTCAAAATGCATGCAAATCCGTAAAAACGTTGGCTTAACAATGATTGCTAAAAAAGTAAATATATGAGAAAAAAGGAGGATAAAATGTGAAAGTTGCATGTCTGCGAACTAAACATCGCGTGTTATTAAAGATGATAAATGAAGCTGCAGGCTTCGGCGAGCAGCGAGCTTCGTACAAAACATTCATACAATTCAACGAAGACTTTTAAGTGAAGTATGAAACCATGATTTATGTACAGTCGATACATACTAAGCATAAATTACTTTTTAAACCAATTTAAAATGGGGAATTTATTAAAAGAAAGTTCGACACGATGCGCGCGGAAGAAAGCGAAGAATCTTTGTTTGACTTCGCTCGGCAAACACTTGCGAGCGTTTTCTGACAGCTTTATTTAAGTGTTAATAAATTTTGTTCGAAGCGAAAATTGATCAGTTTGTGGCGATTGAAAGCGAGCATTCTTCGCGATGACCATTTTGAATGGACAAGAAGCGAACTCGCTTCCACTCCGGAGGCAAACAAACACAATTATAAGTTTGTTACGGCGTTCGTATCTTGCCGAGCAAAAACTTCACGTCTACTGTAATTATTCTGAAATACATTTCCCGAAAGCGTAATATTCTTCGCTTTTGAGCGCCGAAAATGGCTTTTTTGTTTCACGCAAGAATTGAACGAAAGAAAAGCTTCACTTTCTGCTCTCTGTTTACTTCTCTTTTGGGCCGCATTCGATCACTTTAAAACTAATCAGATTAAAGTTTACTTCCACTTCGATTCGCGAGTAAAAAAGAGTAATGAAAATCAATGCGCTTCTTCAATGTATCGCATCGCGAAGCGAATGGCGGAGAAGAAAAGAAACAAGCGACCAGAACCCTCTTGTTGTTAACAAGTGGTCTATGCACTGCTCCGCCGTAATAAGCCTCATTTTTAGCATTCGTTCGACCAGATTAATCGTGAGAAAAGTGTTTCACATCCAATGAAGAAGACTAAAGGGCAGAGCAATACATCAACTCAAGCAACAATTACCAATCATATTTTCTGCTTCTCGAGTAGCGACGGCACAGAGCGAGATAAAGTTTTCTCTTGTCACCTACTCACCTGAAAGCATTTTCTTTACCGTGTTTGCAGCAAGAAAACACTTTTCAATCTTCCGTGATGAAACTATTTACGCAGACATTGCGCTAGTTTATTATCTAAATTTAAAATCCACTAAAACAATGTTTGTAAAGCAGTGAAAATGAGTTCAGTGTTTACAGTTAATTCATTACAAGACTGTGATAATTTTTGAAAAGAATTCTTTTTACCGACGCAACAAAAGCAGCTCAGATTGATAAAAGTAAGATAAGCACTGAATCGACAATAAATCTTTCGAAAAGATCAATCAGCTTTTTTTATGCCTTCTGGTTTTAAACAAAGCATATGCAGCTTTGCCTTAACAGCAAACTGTTTTTCTTTTCTTTTTCTGTAACAAATAAAATAAACAAGAATTTGCATTTCATTTTCAGCGTTGTAACTCTTGCTTCCAAATTTGAATCGCTTTCAAGCTCGTCGTATAAAAGCAACGCATTTCTGCGATAAATCAACAAAAATCTCTCTCATATAATCGAAAAGAGAAAACTTTCATTAAAATTTTTTTTCAGTTTGAGTCCATCATTATTTTTACTTTTTCAATTGTGCATATTACTTTGATATATAGGGTCTAGAAAAAAAATCCCTCCATTAAAGACGATTAAATTCAAAACTATTCAAAAGTATTTTAAGTAAAGCTATTTATAACTAATATCAAAAAACAATTTAACATGTTTTGATCAAAATTCAAACGAAAATGGGGCGTTAAACCAAAATAATTTAAGATAATTGGAGAAGAAAACATTAATTTTCTAAGTTACAAACACATAATTCGACGAAGTCTTATAAAATCTAATAATTATCTCATTTGATTCATTTGAAGCTATGAAACGTAGAGCCGCTTTAAATTGGATTGAAATTTTCTTTCGGCACGATGATGAAAATTACAGATTACAGTTTTGTAAATTTATTTTCATGTGTACAGTTTTTTGACTTTGAAATTGGTTTTTGTAATATACGTTGTGACTAAAATTGGTTTAGACAAAGCTCTGTGAAAACATAGAAATAAAATTAGATGCCAAAAATCATATTTCGAGAAAAACCTCAGAAAAGTATACACACACGTCCAGAAAAATTTTTCAATTATTTGCTTTGAGGCAAAGCATGTTTTAAGTAAAATGAAAGATTTTATTGGACACGAGTGTACAAGAAAACTATAAAGAAGTAAAATGATAAATTTACATTTCGGAAAGCAAAATAAGAAACCATGAAATAAAGTTTCGCGTTCATTATTCAAAATATTTTTTTCATGTTAGATTTCATGATTCTATTTCATTATTTTTCACGATTGTGTGAGAATTTTTTTTTTAAACTTAAGAAGCATCACAGTGGACTGAATTTATTTTGCAAATTTTGACGTGATTACATTTGAGGCTATGTTCTCTATTCTATTTTACATCGCATCTGTTTTCATCATTCATTTTAAACTTGAATATTTAATGATTATGATAAATGCTTTTTAAAATTGATTCAAACAATTTTGTTAATTTTTTTCCTCCATTTATAAATAACTTAGCAAACTGAACACGAGTGCTCGAAAATGATAAACTCACCGTGCAAATAAATCTTCAGCTTTATTTATTGAGTTTTAAAAAATTTCAGTTGCTTCAAATAATGAGCCGAAAAAAGATTAGTGGAAATTGTGTTTAACTAGAGCAAGAAAATTGTTTCTTTATGTAGAAAATTATTGATCATAGCTAGGACGATAGGACGAAATGAAAAATAACTTAAATAATACAACAAATTTCACTGCGCATAAATTTTTTCGCTAATCTAAATTTTTCAAGTTATAAACAACATGAGATTATTTTTAAATATTAATTTTAAAGAATGGAAATTTTTATTCATTATTAATATGAAATAATGTAGCAAAGCACACGGTTTTAAATGTAACAAGAGCAATTCAATGTTTAAAATATGCATTGAGATAGTCTCTTTTACAATAATTTATCTTGAGGCATGCTCTCACAAAAGGATTTAGAAAAATTTTAAGGAAATCAATGTCGAGCATCCAAAATGCAATTAAAAAGCTTAGAGAGGTTAACATTTTTAAGTAAGCGTTGTCATCAAAATGATTATGAAATTTTTTTCATTATAGCCCAAGAGCAGATCGATTACGATTGTTATGCAAATTGTAAATATTATACAGCCTTTTTCAAATAAACTGTCTGTCTTATCAGCAAAAATACATTGGAAAAACTGCTTTCAAATGAAAGAAATAATTAATCAATTTCAACAAAACTTATTTAATTTTGTAAATTTCAATCGCTATTTTTTATTGCTTAAGCTTTTGTTGGCTTGAGCTGTTGATTTTTATATTTAATGTTTTATGATAAAATCTTGAAATTACACGCTGATGATTGATTGCATTATATGAGCAAAACGTGATTCTGCATCCAATAGATTTTATTATGTAATAGCTTTTGTGTAGCGGTAATTCACTGAATAACCCTAAAGATCTCTACTGGAAAAAGAAAACATTTAGATTTTAAAACCAGCGGGGTATTAAAAATTCGCTAACGAATACATTTATGACTGAAGTTAACTATATAACTTTGAATTTTTTCTCTTTTAATCTATTTTTTCTTTGCTTAATATAAAAAAATTTAATTTAACGAGATAAAATATTAATAATGAATTACATTGATTTAAAATCTAAATAGGAAGGAACAGTCTTCTTCAAAATAATAAATTTGTAATTGAGATATCACAAATTCAGGCAAAATGAAAACAAATTATTTTGAATAAACTTTAAATTGATAATCAGTTTGTGAATTTTTATGTGTTTATTTGAAGTGACACGATCTAAAAATGCCGGTACTTTGACTGAAACATGTGAAAATTTTCGATCAAAATTATCGACTTGAAACTTTAAATTGAAAAAATATTCACGAATTCAATCATCAGATTTGATTTTAACATTCGCTCACCGTGTATGAAAATCAACTTTGAATTGATTTTTTTAGTTTTTATTTATCTCAACAATCTGAGGTCCAATTCGTCAACTTCGTGGATAATGACGTCTGCGGAGAAGATTGTGTTTGCCCGTTTTTCAAAAGCAGAGTTTCTATCGATTTAAAAAAATCTCGCATCCAAATAAATAATGAGTGGAAGAAATGAAATTGAAATGTGAACAAAAAACATGCTTTAAATTTGATTCAAATACGATTATTCTTTGAAAATGATGTTCTCATCTTGCTTTCTTAATCGTTCTGTTTGAAAAAGTTTATTTTAAATGCTATTATCTTCACTAATATCCTACGAGGTCAGAAAAGTTTCAATTTGAACAAATACAACATATAAAGATTAATCTAATCAATTAATTTTGATTGAATGCTTATTGATATTTGAAATCGATTTTTTTATTATTTCACTTGTTAGATTTTTCTTTTTCCTTAAAAGACTTACGAAGATTTGCGGAAATAAAGTTTTATTAAAACTTATAAATCATCAATGAAAATCTTTCATTCTCTATAATTGTTTTAAGAATCATTTTTGTTTAATTATATTTTTTAATTTTTGCATTTTATTAACTTTTTTGATTTTGTTAACTCATTTAGTTGAAGCTACAATTTAAATTGTGACGTGCTTGTTATACATTAACATCACTCAGCAACAGTTACCTTACGAGGAATTAAGCGCGTAAATCTTTGCATGTAACTGCAGCAAAGCCAGGCCAAATCGACTATCACCAATGCGATAGAAATAGTTGTGCATAAAAACATTGCGTTCGATTGATCGAGTATTGCAAACATCGGCTGCTCGCAAGATTACTTCTCGTCTCGCTCTCAGCGAGCGCGACACAAACACAATTCTTATCTTACCTTGTCTCTTACCGACGCTTGTAAGAGTAATTTAAACATTTAAACTATAGATGAAATTAATTAATTTTTTAGACTAACGGTGAAACAATTCAGGATTTTAAACGTTATTATTTCCGCAAATGAATTATAATGTGTCAAAATCTAAAATTTCATAAGTCAGGTTTGATTATTTCTGTGAACAGATGATCGATCACTTTTCAGCAATGGAATTATGTAAATGAATGCGATAATTTATGAAATATAGTGAAAATGTAAAAACAAATTCAAGATAAATTCAAAGGATTGATTAAACGCAAAAAAAATTGCTAATTAATGTAGTGGAAACCGAAATTCCGTTTTTATCTTCTCTTTAAAATTTGTACTATTGTAAAATCGCTGAAAACAAAGTAAATAATTTCCAACCAACTTTCAAACCAGTGCAATTTACTTTCTCTCTAATTAACATAAATTTTTTTAAAAAATATTAATGAATGAAGCTCTTCTTTCTCACTATTGCGGTTTCTTTGTTTGTTTAAATTCAAATAGTGAAACGTAACTTATTCAAAATTTATTGAATGATATTATTCATTTGAATTGAAACTATTTACGGTGAAGAATGTAAAAATCAAAATCTGCATTCATGTATTTCATATTATGTACACAAAGCTTGTTGGTTTTTCAAAAGAAAAATCAAAGGATAAAATACGAATTTTAACTCGAACTTTTTTGTTTCAAAGTAAAAGTTGCTTTTTGAATTGATATAAGCGACTTAAAACACAAATAAATCAGAATAAACAAAATGATAGGATTTGAAAATAACTTTAACTTGTTTTTATCTACAAATATTTTATTCGATAAAAAATTTCAAATTTAAATTTTTATTCAAATCATTTTTCAAAGACACTTTCTCAATCATTTAAATTTTTTACACCATGAACCTTATTTTACTTTATTTTCCGTGAAACTTTGAGAAAAGCTTTTGTCCATTTTGAAAGGCGCTCATTTCAAAAATGATAATTATTTTAAGCACTTCTTCTTGCTACTGCCAAATGCAATTTAATTTTTTGTACTTCGGAAAAGAAAAATGCTAGAGATGTTCATTAAATTTCAACGAAATTGCTGCATTCACTTCTTTTTCTTTACTTTCCTTTATTATGTTCTGTGCTAACATATATATCCATTGTAATAGATTACAAAGTTATGTAAAAAACTTTCTTTTCACAATAAATCACAGTAAAACGTCATATGGTTGCAAATAGATTTTCACTGTCTTCTTCATTCATTGTTCTACTTTTCTCTCGAGTTCTAATAATGTTTTAACGCGCTTAAGCTAGCAAAGCTTTTCTACGCTATTGACTTATCCTAAACGCTCGCTGAATTAATGAATTTTAATTTTAGAAAAAATGTTATACAGCTAATAAACCCTTCTAGCAATCATTTATTTACGTATTCTAGAAAATTGAAAAAATTGACTTGAATTGAATGCTTCATAAAAGCATTTGCTTTACTTTTTTTATAATTTCAATTTTAAACTTAATTCGTTCAAAATGTTCCACGCAAAAAGCAAGCGAGAAAACACTTTTTTTAAGCAAAAAATAGCTTCTTAAAAAAAATTGAGAGAAGTTTATTCACACCTTTTACATGCTTTTACTTTATTTTATAGACGCTGTGTTTTATGGCAATGTTGCGTGAATACTTTAAATGCGAAAATAAAATAAAAAAAAAACTTTTTTTAGGTACCATTTTCGTTTTGCTTTTGTGCTTGAAACGACGAGATGCAATTTTTGTTGATAAAGTGAAAGGTTGAGAAAAAAACAATTTTTTTACAATAAAATAGCTCTGTTTTCAATTTTAACGCCGATTTAATCCATAAAAAATAAGTTTAGCAAAAAATGGAACTGAAAGAGAATCGCGTCGAGGTTGTGAATCAATAATTTGCGTATTGAAAGACGAAAGTACATTTGAAAATGTATTCGCCTAAAAACAAACACATTTCAATAAATAAATTCTCTGTTAGGAAAAAAATCGATAATATGAACATAATTACGAATATTTTTGAAACATCAACTAGTTAAACAATTCATAAGGAAATTAATTGATAGAAGTTGACATGTTAATTTTATTTTATAAAAAGTGGATTTTTGTCTTTGAATTTAATTATAAAAAATCCCGTAGGAATCACCATCATTTCTCTAATCGCATTTTAAAATCAACTTGTTAAGCTTTAGCAGAATTCTATCGTATTTATAATCATGAATTTTCATTTTTACAGCTTTGGAAAAAAAAACAAAATTTTTTAACTTAATTATGGATAAATTGTATTTGAAAGTCAACGAAAATACAAGGACTTATAATTTTTTAATATTTCTTAAATCGAATTTTTTATTGATTTAAAATCACTATCATATTTATTTGATGTAACACTGTTGGCCAAGTATACAATCGATACATCTTTTATATGTGATTGAAGTCATAGAATTTTAAAATTCTTAAACTAAAATTTATGAAAATTCAAATTAAAATTTTAATGAGAATATTTAAACAAAGGAGCTCAGCTCAAAATAAGAATGAATTTAAAGCAAGTGAACGCGGATAAATCGAAAAAAATCTCTGCAAGAAGATATTCAGATTTTCTTGCTTTGTGCATCGATTTGGATTTGAATTTTATAAGGTTAAAGTAAATAATAATTTATTTTCAGAGTTCTTTTTATCAAACAAGCGATTCTTGATGTTTTTCATTATTTGAAGTGTCTACACTTTATTCAAATTTATAAAGGAAAAAAATTTTATATTGCTTCATCGCAATATGTTTTATTTATTGATTTATTTTAAATAGTTAATTTTTTATATTCTACTAATTCAATCAAAAATTTTTAAGCTTATTAG
>NCKU01002527.1:0-18744 GCA_003675995.1 Dinothrombium tinctorium | reverse complement strand
TCTGTTTAGAATCAATTATTTGAAACTTAAAAGAAAGTGTAAAAATAAAAATTTAATTATTTTTTTAAAAAGCAAACAATTTTATTCACAAATAAAAATATTTTAATTACACAGACGTCGACCGTTTGAATAAAACGCCGCTTTTAAAGGGCAAAATATAATCTTCGTCTGATTTTTGTACTAATGCCTTTGGTTTGCTTGAGAAATTATCGTCAGGTCTCTGAAAATTAATCGAACCTTCTTTGTCCGATTCAACAATAGTTTTCGATTTCGATTTACATTTTTTAGCGTTGAAATTTGATTTAGATTGCTTCACTTGTTGAAATCCAGAATTTATCTTTTGAAATATTTGATTTTCAGTCATTGAACGCTCTTTTTTCTCAGATTTACTATCTAGTTTATGCATGCCCCTGGCTTTTGTCGAAGAGCTTGATTTCGCTTTATTCTCTTCACTCTCACGCTTGCGAGCTTTTCTTTTGTAAGCTATGAGCATGATGATAAAAGCCGTTATAAGTATGAGTAAGAAAATCAGTGCGAATACAATCGAAAATATTTTATTTCCCGCGGTTCTGACTTCTGCTCGTTTTGTTGTTTCATTTTGAATTGTGATCACTGTTGGAAACATTTGAGTAAAATTAATTTTGCGAATTGAAGTCCATTTTCTGTTATGTTTTTCTAAAAAGTAAAAATCTGAGCTTATGTGAGATTGATGAAGAACCTACTCTTTGTTAGATTGCTTGTCAGTCCACCAATAGCCACTTGTACATAAAGCGCTTGTTCCGCTACATTGAACGTCGTGTTTAACAGCGACAGTGAAATCGGCATTTGCCATTCGCATTCAAATATTTGCTCGAATTGAAGCATTTTATGCGTTGTCGAAAATTGCGTTTCTGACTTCACATTTGTGCCGCGATCTTTATTAAAACTGTCGCTTATCGTGTGCTTCTTTGAATTAGAGAGTAAGCACTCTGTAACCAAATCTGACCCCATGAATTCATCAAATGATAACCCAACTGCGATATATCCACCATTGGATTCGTTCGAAAAACATTTGTTCGTATCAGCAATTCGAGTTTGAAATTTGAGTTTCCCTTCAAAATTTGTGATTATAACTAAAATGTCGCATTTCTTTTTAGAGACACACGTTTTCGGTGTATATTTCGATTGATTAAAATTCACTCCAAAACAGAATCTTTCGCGTACATTTTCGCGCTCTTCGCATAGATTGTATAACATTGTGTCGAAGCGGACAGGAGCATAGCTCGCTAATTTCGCATCTGCTTCATGTTTGCGTTTAGAAATCGAACCTGAATACAGGCTACCGTATGCGATCAAAATGTAATACTCGTTATCGACGAGATTCACGCTCTTCGGATACAAGTCACCGCTATATTCGCCAAACGCACTACGAACCTGTCCAATTATCTTTGAGTAACGTTCTCGTCTGAATTCGCATGTCATTGTTCCATTTACAAACGATTCAGAAATAAGCGATAAGCCATCGGCACGTTCTTCCTTATCGACCGCACTATTTTGCTTCCGTCCAGGCAAATTCATACTGTGTCTTAATTTTGCTTTATCGAATCCAACTGTTGTACAATCAGCGACAACATCGTTTCCCATCAATTTATCATCCGAGAAAGCGACCGATGCATAGCTTGCACCCACTTTATACACATTTATATCATTGAGAACCACCTTAAACCATAGATTCGATTTGAATGCATCATCATTAGTCGTATTCAGTTTCATAATCATCGCGTATTTGCAATTTTTCGTTTCTATGCAGCCTTGTTTTAAACCGATACAAAACTGTTGAGCGCATTCACTGTATGGAAAATGATCGATGAGCTCATTGCTTGAAGAAACTGTTGCTTCTGAGGTAATGAAAATAAAGATTAGCGTTAGAATCATTTTGACTTCGAATCTTTATTCTTAAAATGAGTCTCATTGTTGTCACGCGCCTAAATTGTTGAAGTAGTGTGAGAGAAATAGTGGAAAGAAAACTTGTTGGTTGAAAATAAGGAGAAATCAAATCCATTAGAGTGTTAAAAATGAGTAAAAATATTGTGACGTAAAGAATAATAAAAGTTTGCCAAGAATTTTAAAGCGAGTAAATTGTTCAAATGAAGAATTAAAATTTTGAACAAATATAGTCAAAATTTTATTTTTAATTTAAAGTTTAAAAATCTATTTCTACCTGAGCGTTTAAACATTATTTAAATTGATTATTAAAAATTTGACAATATTATTCTTTTCGAAAGAAGCTTCTCAACAAATAAATCAGTCGCACAATTTAGTGCCTTGAGATTGCCAAATCCAATTTCCACATTCAGAATGTTTTCCATCTTTGTATCTCCTCTGTAGAAAACCATATTTATGAATTTCTATTACATCATTCTCAATCAATCGTGACAACTTATTGTCGTAAAGAGTAAAATTTCTTTCATTTCCACAACCATCGTAAAGCGAACACTCATATTTAATTTCTTGCGAATTGAAATCATCCATTTCAAATTCAAGCACATAGCAATTTTCTCGAGGTATTTTAAGCTCGTTTAGTCGATCGTTTTTGTTTCGACATTTTAAAAACACTGGGTAGTCGTAATTGTTGAAAATTCTGACAATTAGAATTTGAGGTAAATAATTTCTTCTTACGATACATTTTCTCGTGCACCAATTTTTATCGTTCATAATCCAAGCTCTGGGTCGAAAAGCGCTGTTTAAAAAGCCAAAAGAAGGCAAACAAAACCGATTTAGTAAACTAAAAAAATTATTTTAATACCTACGCTGTGCAAAAAGAGAAGAAAGTAAACGAAACGATCGCAAAGGAGAGAGTAATGTAACTCATCTTGATATTAACAATTTTATGAGTAGTTGAACGTTTTTCGTTTGATAGTTTTCGAAGAATTCAATTTAACTTTTTGTCATAGATATACGTAATTAACCATCTGTTTGATGTAAGTCGTTGATTTGATGTGCCACATTCAATTCGATGTTTCAATGAAAAAATGACGAGCAAAAAGTAAAACACCTACACGCTGTTCACTTTTTAGCCTCATGATTCTATCACACTGCGTCAATTCGAGTTTTAAATGTCATTTTCAATCGTTTGTTTAAATTCCTAAAAAAACTTAAAAGTAAAATAATTAATTCGTAAAAACTCGAAAGCACGTTTTAAAAATCATTTTGTTTTAAAAGTTGCTTTCAAGAGAAAACTTAAATAAAAATTCGTCAAAATTTTTAAAATTTTGAATGAGATGTCATGTTTTTTATTTCAAACTTCTGTCTTTTATTAAAATTATCTTGTTCTTTTCGATAATTTTTATCTTAAATGCTCTTTTCTTTTTTCGATTTTTATTCGAGAGAATTCAATTACAGCGACATTATCGACTTATTCTGTCGAAAAACTATTGATTAAATGGGAGATATAAGTTTTTAAATTTCCACATATTCCCATCTTTCCATACGCGAACTTATTTTACAACTTTTTAAGAGGTTAAATATCGGCGGGGTGAAATCCGTGCTCAGAAAGTTAAATAATAGGAAAATCGTGAATTTGTGAATTATTTATTCGCCCAAATTTTTCAATGAAAAATTGTTTATTAATTTAAATATGCAAGAAAAAGCATAATTTCATTAGAAAAATAATTTTTTGATTTCAAAAAATTTTTCTTTATTACAAAAATAATCATCAGCGCTTCCTATGTCAGCGTAGAAAATTAGGTCAATAACACTGAAGGAAAATAATACAACGGAAGCGGATTTTATGAAGAAAAAAAAATAATCGCAATTCATCAACTCACTTTTTTCGATTTAATAGATTAGCTCGGGGTCAACTCTACGCTTGAATAAAATTTTAAGATAATAAAAAGTAAGCATAAGAATCGCTTTGATTTTAAAATTCGACATATTAGTAAAATGTATTTGTTTAGAAATTTTTGAAATATCATAAGCGAACGAGACAATCATACTTCTCGTAATAATGACTATTAAATGTTTATCCATTTAAATAGAAAACTTTTTAAGTTTGAAGATGCGTTTATCAAACTGATAATTTTCATTATATTTTATTTCATCACCAATCAATGACCAAGGATCGTCGTAATTATTAGCAAGTCTGAAATTAGCTTTGAATTCCCTCTCATTCAGAATCTTAATTAATCGTTCAGGATGATTGGTGATTATTCCGTCGACGCCAAGCCTAAAAAAAGAAAAGAAATTATTAAAATCTGAAAAACATTGTAAAAAACAAACCTCAATGCTGATCGAAAAAGTTTTTCAGCATCAATTGTCCATTGATAGACTTTTTTGAAACAATGTTTAGCCACTTTCGCTTTGCATTTTTCCCGCATTTTGAGAATATCTTTCAATCTGCTTGTTGATCGCGACGAACTTTTGCAGTTTGTATCGCCATCGCCTTGCCAAATATGCTCTAATCCAGGAAATGATTGCCACACACTTTGGATTTCTTTCAATGGCTGATCAGCGCCGATTTCCCAGCCGATTCGTTTATTTAAGTGCTGTAATCGCTTAGCTTCTAATCTATTCATTAAACCGCGAACAATATCAGCATCTTGTGTATATTGTATTGCTATTTGAATATTTATTTTCGATTTAGTTTTTCCGCCCTCGAAAATATGTTTAATCAAAGTGTCAGCCAACATTTCGCCCGCTTTCCTCTTTAAGCTTGGCTCAATTTTCGCTGCTTTGAGATCGAGCATCAAAAGCGTAAAATTTTTCCGATATTTCGAATGACCTATGCATTTAAATATGCTGCAAATATTTCAGAAATAAAATTGAATTGCTTACCTGGTTGTGCATAAACACGCACCACATCCAAATATTTTGTAAATCTTTCAGTTGAATTACATTCGCGATCGCAATCACACGGCTCACCGTGAAAAACATTCACTGCTTCACCATCTTTCTTAAAATCGATGTCTATTTCGATAGCATTCGCACCTTTTTTCAAAAATTCATCGAGAAGTCGAAGTGAATTGGCCATATGAGCGATATTGTAAAACGGCCGCCTATCGGCAAAACAGATTGAGATCAGAAACAAGAAAAGAAATTTTTTCTCCATCAAATTTGACTTGATTTATTTGCTGTAGAAGATTATGAAATGAGAGAAAATGAAATGTTTTTTGTTAAACGGAAAGCTGAGGCTTCACTCTAAATGAATGTTTACGAGAAAGTTTGTGAAAGTAACGAGGAAGAGAGAGTTTTTGCAGGAAATCTGACTATTTCTGAATGAATTCTTAAAATTGTCGTTTCTGAAAAAAACTCGAGTATTTGTATATTTATTCACTTGTTTGTTTATCGATTTCTGAACATTCAGTTGATTCCTGAAGTTTCATTCGTTTTAAAAGATGATTGAAATTTATAAAAGAACACGTAGTGGATAAATCGAAAGTTAATCATGTATTACTTCTCGATGTATTACTGTTCATCCACAGGCTTTCATTCTTGTCTGCATTTTATATATGTAAAAGTATCCTTCTTCAAAAGCCATTTATCGAATAAATTTTTAATGAATTCTTAACAAATTTTAACCTTCGAGTTTATAGTTTACAAAAGCTGATTAAATGAATGTATAGAGACTGCAATTATTTGTTTATTAAATATTTTACTCAATGCATCTTAACGAGATGCATACAGAGTAGGCAGAAAGTTTCGAGGGGGATAGACTTAAAAACTTCATACAGCGCAAAACGTGATGTAACTTTTGCTATTTTTATGTTATTTCGCGCATATTTTCGCCCAATCGAAACTTTCGTTCACTCTGAATACTTCATTTGACTTTTTTCCAAGTTTTAGGAGAGCGCAATTTGAACACAAAAAAGGTGAGGCTTTTGATGCATTTTTGACAAACTCGCCTTCTAAGCCATTTAACAATTTCTTAGTAATTATTCATTTACTCAAATATTTACTTTCATCCTCTACTTTAATTAAGTCTGTTAAATATTCATTATTTTTATGAAAATTCAAAAAATTGGCTTGTTCAATGCTATCTAAATAATTTTTTATATTTATGTGTATTGTTTTTTATAACAATAAATATAATATTGAATAATAAATTCACATACATTATTGTGCTTTTAAATGATTTAATGCCGTTTTTCATATTTTCACGGCGAAAACATTGAATACCACTTTACGTGCAGTTCACATTTTCAACGCGTAAAGTTATTGTTTGAGTTTATCAACTATTAAGAAATTCTGAATATTTAATTAAAAATTAAATTCTTATTATAGCGAAAAAAACGTTTAGTTGTGAGCGCCCAAAAGCGATGATGGAGTGTTTTTTATGTTACTAAATGAATAAAACTTATGATTAAAATTTTCATCGTGAAGCATAAAATCTTTTAATATTGTCAACAGTCCAACTTCTGGGTGAGTTCTTGTTTCAGTATATAAATTCTTTGTTAAAATATCATCGCCTATTATTGAAAGTATTCAATCTAACAAAAATAAAAAACCGAATTTCTAATTTAATTTCACAGTAAACCTCGTTTCCCACATAAAATTGTCAAAATGTCTCTAGCAGTTAAGCAGTTATTTGAAAAAATGATTTCGCTTTTAAATCATTTATCTAAAATCATTGGAAAAACTGTTTTCAAGCTAATTCAAATTTTCAATATCAAGATTATAAAATTTATAGATCATTTCATAATTTCATTCATTAAGAAGCCGCAAAGTATTGGCGATTTGAAAGAGGACGATTTAGCGAATGCATTTATGTTTTCGACGCTGTTTTACGCGAACGAAAGAAAGAGTAAATTGCTTCACAAGTTGGTCTTGCTTGTTCATATCTTGTTACACATGTCAAATGTAATTCGATCGCTAGCATTTTTCTTTTCTAACGACGATTACATACTTGGCATTCCTGACTTCACACTTACATTCGGTTCATTAAGTAATTATGTTCATACGACCACTTTTTTCTGCTCTCTTTCGTGCGTTTTAATCAAAAAGTTTTTCATCGAATTTATTGATAAACCAAAGTCAACACGATGGATTAGACTTTTCAAATTATCCGAAATTACCACTAGCTTCAATGATTTGAAGCTCACGGAAAATGAATGCATCAAATGGTGGTACGAGTATCGTGTAATAAAGAAAATCATCCGCTTCCTAGCCATTAATACACTTCTTTTCTGGTGTATGATGTTGATTTACTCACTTTACGATCTCATATTAGAATTAAATTTAATCGCACTTTGCTTAATATTGCATCAAATTTATTATGCAGCAACTTTGCTTTATAGCTCCATCATACTTGTGGTGTCGTACACTTCATTGTGTAATCTATTCGCAGTAAGATTAGATCGATGTAAGCAGCGATTCGAATATGTGATCAAAGAAATTTACGGTAAATCAATCAAACAAGCGATGCTTGAAAAAGAATTCAATAATTTGCACAACACGCTAAACGATATTTTGCGTTATAATTTATTCTTCTCAAAAATTTTTGGCTCCTCATTTTTAACCATGTTCGCTTTGACTGTAGTTTGGTTGTATGGCGTTATTTTCGGTAAAATTAACATTTACCTTAAAACATTGTGTTTATTCACAGCTCTGGATGCTTTTGTGTTTTTGTCTTTTCTTTCTTTGAATTCATCAAAAGTAACAAATGCAGTAAGGAAAGATTGCCTTAACATTCTCATTATTCATTCAATCTTAAGTTGTCAGATATTAGACCAGCGTTAATTCGAGCGATTGTCGAATGCGACTCAATATTGCTTAAGCTTAAGCTTCGCAACGAATATTGGCTAATTTGTGATCCTGATTTTGGTTTCGGTAATATTTTCGATATCGCTGTTATGTCGTCCGACAGATATTTTCAGGTTTGCGAAGATATTTTCAAGAAAATGTTTTTTAAAATTAAATCTTTGTGTTCAGATTATCTTAGGGATGGCGGATAATTTTCTTCTGATTGTTTCGATGAACTATAATTGAATCGAAAAATTAAAAGAAATTAATATTTCTAAAAATTTCGTTTAAAAATTTAAATTTCATTTATGTTTTTAATCAAATGTTTTAGAAATTAAACTAAAAATTATAATCATACTTCATAGAAATTTTTTTAAATGTTTTAATGAAACTTTTTCAATAAATTAGTTGAAAAATGAGCACCTAACTGAAAACTGTGTAATTATCATTTGTGATTTATTTATTTCGACAAAGTAAATGATTGTAGATTATGAATATTCCTTTAATTTTAATGATATGAAATTAACTTTGAACATTATGCATTGTAAATTTACTGCAAAAAATTGACTTCACATCAAAAATTAAGTTTTCAAGCTTCAAGTGATTGTGGCATTAGTAAATTTTATTTAATCAATACTGATTGACCGAATTAGACAAAAATCATGAAACTTGAAAAAATCCACCAGAATTAATTATATTAGGCTTAATAAAGTGATAATTACTGGAGACTAAAAAATTTTATTTTTAATTTAATACTTTTGAATTTAGATAAATGCTTTTGTGCACTTTTATAATGCAAATTTAGTCAATTTTCATTTAATCTAACTTGAAATGGTTAGCTAATACCAGCTTTTCTCTTGAAGCCGCCTTTATCTTGCGGGTGGTAAGTATATTTCGAGAGCTTCGGGCTTGCTTTCATGTTTTTGATATTTTTTTGATTTTTATTTGTAAAAAATAACTAAATCTGTTATTATTTAGTAAAAAAAAGACTTGTTAGGTAATTAAAAGTAGGCACAATAAAGTTAGATCCTTGCCTTCTGATCTCTGGTAACGAAAAAGAACAGAATATCCCAAATAGTCGAAAGTAGCAACTTTTCTTTTTCTTTCACTTGCAACAAATGCCAATAGAGAGCAAGATTTAAGTTATTAAGGTCTAACAGTTGCTGATCGTTGGACATCGCAATATTCCGATAAATATGATGAAGCCTTTTTATTTGTTCCTATTTTGACATTTATTTTTATTTAAATATTTTTAAAATTTAACATAAATATCTTACACTATCGCTTTGTCAATTTTTGCTGCGGGTTTTTATGGTCGCATGAAGTTTAATTACTTCAAATTTTGACCTGCTCTAAACTCTAATTTCAATTAAAATTAATTTTCAACTGCAAAATATAGCATAAAATTTTTCTTATTTTAACTCAAAAAAATCACGAAATTCGTGATTTAAAAAACACGAAAAACAGAATCCTTAGCTATGAGCTTTTGAACACTGTAACACGGTTTAAAGTAGTTTGTAGTTTGATGTTTAAGTGATTAAATGTGTGTAATTTTGTATTAAAATGTCTCAATTGCAATGCTCATTACGTATTCTTCAAGTATAAGTAATTTAACATTTAACCTTTTGTACAAAAACATCAACATTCATCGCTTACTTAAAATAATCTTTCAATAGAGAGAAACTTTGAGCGATGCTTATGGCAAAAAAAGCGCTAAAGCTAAAAATTTGAGAAATTTTAATACTTTTGTACGTATAGATCTTTGCTCGCGTTATAAATTGAAGCTTGTTACAGTGTTAGGTCAGTCAATGAACTCTTAAAGCGTCAACTAACTTTTCTCATTTTCTCACATTTAATTAAAATTAAAAGTCGCAAAATGCAAATGTTTGAAATAAAAAGTAAAAAATTAAAGCGCGAGCGCGATGGTGAAACGCTCCCGCGTTTGCAGACGACAATCACTGAGAAAGCGAACGAAGCGAAGAATGAAACAAAAAGAAGCGAACGATGCATCATTTCGATGAAATGCATTCTCATTGCGTTCATTGCGTGAAAGTGAACAAATGCAGCGTTAAACCGAAGAGCGGTGAAAGTTGTCCGATCGTAGCGTGCGAATTGAATTGCGGTTTCTCGTTTCACGCGTGCAAAACGAGTGAACACAAATTGCTTTGTCTTAACGAACGCGTCGAATGCATAAACGTCGCTTTCGGCTGTCCGTTTCGCTTGTTGCGCTCAGAAATCGCCAAGCATTTAATCGTGTGTCCGGCGAGCGTCATACACTGCACCGTCGAATGGAACCGTTGGCCATTGCATACTATCGACAAGCGTCTTACGCAACCCATCATTTCGCAATCACTGGATGTCAATCATTTGGACGTCGCATTGACATTACGAGATCAGCGAATGTTGAAACAATTGTGGAATGCATCGCGAAAGAAGCGGTGTACACTCCGTAATCGATTGACGCGCAAATATCCCGCAGTTCCTTTTAAGGTATTCGACATTGATTTCTTCGACCTTTCATTTAATTTTTGGCATTTTCGAAATTCAAACGCAGTTTGTGATACAATCTGCTTTTTCAGCGTTATATTTACATTTTAACAGTTCAAAATTGAATTACTGCATGGAAACGTTCGTTTCAATGTTTGAAGTAAAAAAAAAAAAAAAATATTTCGATGCATTCGCATCGGTTTTGAATCAATTCCGTTTTCATCGAAAACTATCTTCATAATTTTCATGTTCCGTTTCATATAAATTACTTCAATTATTGCCACTTCTGACTTGTTTTTTAAATTGGTTTCACTTATCTTCTCTTTTCAAAAAAAGATTTTTTTCTTCAACTGGCAGACTCAATGTTTGCTTTAATCTAATAAATTATGACCAGAAAAATTAACTATTCTCATTCGCAATCATAATTCAGTTCATTAAATTTAATTGTCGTTTTCTAAATACTCAAACTACTCGTTTAAAGCTCTATCGAGTAATTTCAAGCAATTTATCAATTTAATGTATTTATTAACAAGAAGTTAACTTTTGCGAAACTTTTTCGATGCATGAAAATAAATTTATTATAAAAAATTTTTGAATTGAAATTAAAAAAGTCACATTCAAATGCACTTTTTTTTTGCCTTTTCACAGCCTTATTACGGAATAACAAATGAAAGTACGGAGTCAACGAGCCCGACGAGTCCGACCACCGTCTCGGTGGTTGCATCACAAACTGCATCCGATGACGACAGCGATTCATCGCCTTGGCAGATGCATAAAGTGCCTCCCGGTTTACAAAGCAGTGTTTGCGCTCGATTAGGAAACCTGAACGAAAAACAGCAAAGCAAACAGAATGGAAATGAAATCGATGTCAATGGCTGCGATAGTGTGCAGCCAACGGATTCGTCTTGCATACCGATACCACCAGCGCTTCCGCACTGCGCTTCCATAAGTTTAGATCTGAATATAGATTCGATTGCACCTTATCAACCAAAGCCAAAACTTATGTATACGTTTAGATGCGCGCAAGAATTTCGCCGAGACGAGTATGAGCATCATTACAAAAACGTGCATAGCGACATTCAAGGCTCAATCAATGGATGGATGGAACACAGATGTCCACTATGGCAGTACGGGTGTAGCTTTGCCAACCGTCGCATTCACCCCTTCCCTTTAGGTTCTAAAGTTGTTTTTAGTCCAATTGTTGAAAGTTTTGGACTTGTTACTAACACTGACTGTGATAATTCAAATAATTCAAGTATAAATCTCACTTTACTGCCGTTTGAAGTAAGCTATCATTCACTATGAGCTGGTAAAATAAGATGAATTTATGTTTTTAGATTCTTCAAGAGATTTGTAAATCGTTAGACGGTTTTAGTTTAAACAATTTGTCTCTAACATGCAAGCTGTTACGAAACGTTTGCTCTACGCTTTTAGAAAATCGTGGTATTGTTGTATTGCAATGGGAGAAGAAAACAACTGAAGACGGCAGCAATAAATGGCAAATCGGTTACAAAGTATGTGATCGAAATAAAAATAATTTAATTAATTAGTATTCCTATTGAAAGGCTTCCTTCTTATTGATTGTTTTTTACTTTTGTAGCGATGGTTTTTCAGCACTTGTTTCACTCCTGTTAATAATTGGAAAATAGATAACAGCGAACATATTTTGAATCATTTAAAATCCTGTCCTCATTTCGAGAGAATAATCAAAACAGAGCCATTTAAATTACCGTTCGCAATCAAAAATTACGAGACGAAAAAGAAAATATGAACATTAGGTAGATTGTAGTTTAGCAGTAAAACAAATACCTAAACGATCGAAATTACGAAGAAGAAGTCAAAGTAATGTTTACTTTGATTTTAAGTTGAATCAACTGAATGCTTGGTCTCATTTGTTTTCTTGATTTTCAAGTTTTCATCTATTTGCTCAAAAAAAAGGAAAGGTTCTTCTAACTATTTTCAAAACTTCATCATACTCAAACTTAAAATCTCGAGAACATCTTTTGCTATTGTAACTTTTTCTTTAGAAATGTAATTTTAATTAAATAAAAAAAACTCAAAATAAAATTCATTTGTTAAGACAGGTGAAGCCTTCTCGTTTTATAAATTAATAGTAATTGAGCTATTTTTTTAAGTATAGGAAGATAGTGCGTTCAAATCCGGAGAGGTCATTGCCACTGCTGCTCTACAGACGTCTACAGTGTAGTCGACGATTTTCACAGTTGATTAAACCTGCCGTTAGCGATGAATTGAGCCGCGATGTATTTTTAACTGTTCTACAAATGTTGAAAAAAAAAACAAATGTCAAAATAATTCATTTAATTATAGTCAAATTGTAATTTAAAAAAGTACGAAACTTGTTTTCAATCGTTTTGCGCTCGTCGATCGCAGAGAAACAACGGTCCGTCGCTTGCAGACGCTCTTCGCTTCAAAAAAAGTTTTGAAGCGAGAAAACCTCAAAAAAACGTTTCGCGTACTTTGTTTTTAAACGAACTGTAATCGCAATGCGAAACGTGCGTTTTTTCGCGAATTTGTTCGCGCGTCGCTCTTTTCATTCACTCGTCGTCAAACAGCGGAAAATCGCCGTGAACAGCATCCGCTTCACGAGCAATATGTAAGTGCGCTGAAATCGCTTTTTTCTTCTTCGCTTTTCGATTCTAATTAACAACAATAATCGTGAAACGCATTAAATGCGTTGCTTTTCATTCACAGTTTGTTCGTTTAATTTCTTTTCTCGCTTTTATTTTAAATCGCTTCGTTCGCGTTTATATAAAGAAGTCGCTTTTTAAAATTATTCTCCGCATTTTGCTTTAATTTCTTTTCGAAAAAATTATTTTAATTTGAAGAAAAACGGAAACGTGCGATCGAAAAATTTCAAAAACACTTGACAGCTGATTTGTGAATCGATTTTTTTCAATTTTAATCTCAGATCAATAAAAAATAGAGCGCAGCTTGTGTTTGTTGTGCTTCTTCGCTCTTTTGCATTTTTACGAGTTTCTCACTGTCCGCCGTGTTGCATTCAAACTTTTCACCAAATTATACTTCGGGTCATTGAATTTATTTTTTGGCTTCGATTTTTTTTTTTCAAAAATTTTTTCAACTTCACAAACTTCATTTCACACATAAATTTGTAGCTCACTTCTACTCTATTTTAGAGGTCAAATTCGGGCCAATTTCGAGAAAGAAATCGCATTGTTAGAAAAAGAGGAACGCGTAGCTTTCGACTCTGTGTTCAACACAATTAAGCCGATCGTCGCTTCGGGAGAAAACGGTGGTGATAATTTAGACGAGATATCCGATTGGTGGAACAAAGTATGCGCTAATCAATTGACCAGATAATTGCTGATCTCCTTTTTTTATTGTTATTTTCTTGTAAACTATCAGGTATTGACATACAATGTGCCTCACGGTAAACGGAACCGAGGTTTGGCTCTCGTTCTCTCATATCGTTTGCTGGTACCGAGAGAAAAGCAGACGGCGAATGCCCTCGAAGTGGCACGGATCCTCGGTTGGTGTGTTGAATTGATGCAAGCTTATTTTTTGATTCTCGACGATATCATGGATCAATCGATCACAAGAAGAGGTCAACTTTGTTGGTATCGACAGGTCTCATTGCATTGCATTTGCATTTATCGCTTTGAACTCAAATTTTTTGTTTAATTGTTTTTTAGGATGGTGTCGGTTTGATTGCAATTAATGACGCTTTAATGATCGAAACATCGATTTATTATCTTTTGAAGTTGTATTTGTCAGAAAAATCTCTTCACTCAAAAATTGTTGATCTCTTTTTAGAGGTAAATTTAATTTTACTTCTTTGCTGTAACTGCAATCGCTCGCGGCACTTCTCCAAGTTCAACATAAGTAAACGTCAATTTATTTATCGAGATTAATTTAAAGAGTACTTTCAAGTGTAAAACATCTATTTTAAGCGTGTAAATTCAATTGACTTCGTTTATGTTCGCAGATGAACAGGAAAACCGTTTTCGGCCAATCGTTAGATGTTCTCTCTGCGCCACCAGGCAAGCAACCGAACTTCAACTTGTTCACGATGCAACGTTATTCTACTATTGTTAAATACAAAACTGCTTATTTCTCATTTAGTTTGCCCGTCCGTTTAGCAATGTACTTAGCTGGAATCGATTCAAAAAAAATTCACGATGACGCTGAAAAAGTTTTACTTAAAATGGGTCACTTTTTTCAAGTCCAAGATGATTACTTAGATTGTTACGGCGATCCGAAAGTGATTGGCAAAGTAGGTACAGATATTGTCGATGGAAAATGCTCTTGGCCATGTGTGGTAGCTTTGGAACGTGCTGATGAGAAACAAAGGAAGCTTTTGAGAGAGAATTACGCTATTAATAGCTCAACAGCTGTAGCAAAAGTGAAAAACTTATACAATGAGCTTGATATCGAAGGTTTATTTAAAGAATACGAAGAAAAAGCGAAAAACGACATTTATGAATCAATAGAGAAAACTATTCAATCGACCAAACTTAATCCGTTGATATTTTACAGTTTTTTCGCAAAGATTGTTAACCGTAAAAATTGATTTGTTAACACCTTGAAAAGCGTAAAGCAATGTGAATTTCTTTTTTAATAATGGTATTTTGAATTTGAGCAATTAAAAAAGTGATACATTAATATGAAGAACCTGCGGTTAAATTAAAATTTCTTCACGCATATAAATTCATTTTTGTTGTTCATGTATTTAAATGAATAAATTACAAACAGTTTTCCAGTTTGTTATAACTTATAAATTGAAAACTTGTTTTAACCTCTAGATATATTATTATGTTATTATTACCCAGTTTAAAAATCAAATTTGCATTCAAAGCAAAGCGACAGAAGAAAATTTCGAATTTGGATATTCATTTTTAAAAAATCTTTTTTATTTCGTCCCTCTATGAACGTGTTTATCTCACTTTCATCGCTTAGAATCAAAATTTCTGCGATGTTCTCTTTGATCTTAAGTTTTTTCAACTCGAAAAAAGTTGAATATTCTTTTTGAAAATCTAGTCAAGTACAAAAATTTTCGATTTTTTTCACATAAACAGTTGTAAACATAAAATTTTTTCCGAAAAAAAAACAATTTTGCTATCATTAAAAAAGTTTAAAAAACTCAAAATTATTTCAAAAATTTTTATCTTTTATTAGCTCTACTTGTGGTTAAAAAAGTGACCTTAAATCAACAAAACAGATAAAAATATTTTAAGAGTTGCTTTTTTTATCTTGTTTACAAAAATTAATTTTATTTTTGAATTAAAAACTTATTTTCAGAATAAATTAATGCGCATAATGTGTTACGTTCATTGATATGCTGTAAAGTGTGCTTTCCTCTGTAAGAAAAAATTTGTCTCCGGTAGAACAATTGCGTATGTACTTGTATGATCATAAAAAGAACATTTTACTTTTGAAAGCATGCTTCACTGCATTGCAAAAACGTCATCAGTGCCGTTAATGTAAATAAGCATTTTGATATCAATTATGACGACGTTTTGCAAAGCAGTGAAGTAAAAGTGAAAGATACTTTTTTATGATCACGGTAGTACTGCTTGACATTTAATGTTTTTGAATCAGACTTCCTCTGTATTCTTAATATGTTCAATATTTACTTAAAACAATAGGCTTACATGATAAGATGAAACTTTTGTATGCACACTTTCCGACATTAGCACCAACTTGTTCTTTTTAAAAAACGCCTTCGAAATCTTAATCAAACGCAGAGGTTCAAATCTAGGCAGGAGAGTTGAATTTTTAACGTGTTTTTTTTTAATTTTTTGACTTTCAAAATTGCAAAAATTGTTCTTCTATCTGAATAATTCCCAGATTCAAACCCTCGCCATTCGGACTTGATTTGCTTAAGCAGTGTTTGAGTTCCACGCTCGACATAACTCGGCCACTGTGCTTATCTTTACTTTCAATGTTTAAATTTTCTATATAAATTTATTATCTTATCTTTTTAAATAATTTTTCGTTTATCTTTGCACATATGCGAAATATAATGTAACAACACGTTTTTAAACATATCAAATCATGTAGATTCAAAGTTTTAACAAAATCTGAGTAGACGGCAAAGAAGCTTTCCTTTTAAGCGGGAAAAACTGTTCTTTTATTGTATCTGTCGGAGACGCTTATTATGATTTTTATTACTTTTTATGAAAAGTAATATCGTAAAAACGCATATTACATAGAACATGATATGACTGATGTTGTGGTTACCGCAAACTTTTGCATCAATTTTAATCTTTTTGCAGCAAGAGTTACGCATAAAATTTGGCTACTTCTTAGCACCAAAATTCATAACCAAATAGATCATTTTAAGATGAAGAAAAAATGTGTTTAAATAATTAAAGATTTTAAATTTTTTAAAATTATGTTAAATCAGTATGAAACATTTTTTTTTTATTGAATAAGGTAAACAATTCTTTAAACATTTTGTTCAGAGCATAGAACTTGAATATAAAATTTGCCTACAATGATTGAAAAAATGTTTGCTCAGAACAAATCAACTTTAATATTTTCATAGCGTATTCTTTAACAATATTCGGCATGCCGGTGTAGCTCGAAATCTTGTCTCTTAATGCGCAACAAAGAAAATCGAACTAAATTCTCTCCGCTGGCCTCAGTGTGTTGTTTTACATTGTTATTGTCACGTTCCACATTATTTTAAAAGTTCGATTTTGCATAAATTGAGAAAAATGTCTGAAAAGTTAGCCGAAAAGCAAAAGATTAAAGCTGGAGTAAAATTAAGAAGAAAAAAAGATTTGCTTTCGAAGTGGGATAGAAGATTACGAACAGGTCGAAGTAGATTTTGGAGCATTTCAAAAGCAACACTTACGCAAGCATTGAACTTATTGTCTCGACACAAGATCTCACAAATCGAAACTGAACCACCATCGGCAATCTTAGAAACGAATGTCGAATTTCAATGCAGAATTGAGCCGCCTGACAATTTTTACACTGACTTACTTTCGCAGTACCTGCCTCAAACAGCATTTGCGTTCATAATTGCCTTCACAGCTGGTTATTATTACAAATTTTTGCTCAGTCGCTTTCTCTTGCTCACTCTGTCCAAAGGTGAGCAAATAAGTTTAGATAAAATGGCACTTGTAATCGCTGCTCTTCTCATTCCTTGTTTGGTGATTATTTTGTGCGCAATAATTTTCTCTGCCGAAGAAAAATTCAACCTTTTAACCAAAGATGTAAACCAAAATGTTTATTGGCTGTCGAAAAATGAAATTATTCACGTGCATAAAATGCTGCCCTGGTCACTTTCTGAACCTGAAATTGAGAGCGCTAATTGGTTTAATGAAATTTTGTCTCGATTGTGGCCAACAATTCAACAAAACTTAAATAAAACATTAGAAAAAGTGTTAGGCGTTGATCTCTCCTTAGATTTTATTGGTGCAGCGAATGAGCGCACCAAATTTAGAATCACGAAATCTTCTCTCGGCAAGAATGTGCCAAACATAACGGGCATTCGCGTTATGAAAAATGATTTCGGCGAATTGATAATAATAGACACAGAATTAACTTACAAAGCAGACATTGATTTTAGAATAAGTGGCGCATTTAATCTGGTCGCTGGTATCACAAATTTTTTCTTTAAATGCACCGTCAGAATAATTGTGGGTCCATTGCTTCGAGAAAAACCTATGATAGGATCTATTTGGCTCACGCTCCTAACTACCCCACTAATAGAATGGCACTTTATCGGCGTTCTTAGATTTTTAAATGCACGCTGGCTGATGCAGCTGGTGTCAGTTGTTATCTCGATTTTTTTGAAAAGTCCGAAAAGAGTTGAAATCAATCTGGCAAAGTTTATTCCGCGACAAGAACGTTACATCCCTGAGCCTAAGGGCTTATTGTCGGTCGATGTGATTGAAGCTACAAACCTCATACGGCGAAAAATTGACATTTGTTGCTTTACGAAGATCGACGCATATTGCGTGGTGTATGTTGGTGACGAAGAAAAGCAGACGCCCGCTATCAGCCGCAGCGATAATCCTGAATGGAATACCTCATTTAATTTCGTTTATCATAAAACCTACAGCGGCAATGTCGAATTCTTCGTCTACGATGAAAATTTCGACGTCGACGAACTTATTGGCGTTGCTGTGATTCCAGTGCAACAAGTGATTGAGAGCTACAACGGTCGAGAATTTTCGATTGCATTGAGAGATCCAAGTACGGGCGAGATTTTGTACAATCATTTAGAAAAAGAAACATCGCTGGCAGTGAAAATAAGTTTCTTTGAGCTTTCAAACGACATCGAGAAGCTGAAGGCATCATTTCGCTTGTCGCGCAGTATGCTGCCGGTAGCGGCATTAAGCGTATTAATCGATTATGTAACTGGTCTCGACTCGATCATTAAAGTTGATTCGCCTGAGCTTCGATGCATCGTGAGAGTGAAAGTCGGAAACGAAATTCAAGTGACATCAGTGAAAGAGAAGACGGGCTATCCGGTGTACGAGGAAGTTCTTCATTTTTTGCTCTACAATCCAAAGTTAGAAGTGGTGCATATCGAAGTGGTAGACATAT
>NCKU01002526.1:0-18749 GCA_003675995.1 Dinothrombium tinctorium | reverse complement strand
TAACAATTTTAATTTTCAATTAGTAATAAAATGGTAACAAATGTGAAACTTTTCGAATATTTACAGCAATAAATCGACATTCAAAACCAACACCTTTTAAAGCTTAAAACGGGTAAAAATAGAAATTAAAAACGAATGAATTGAATTATTCATTATGAACTCATTAACATTGTCGAAAATTGTTAAAACGATGAAAGCGATTTGTTATTATCATTAATATAATTTTTGAACGCATAAATCGATAAATTTTTTAAAAAGCTCATAGAGAATGCACATAGAATTAAATTTTGTGAATCGTTATGTTTTCACTTCGGCTTTCAATTCGAGTATTCGACTTTCCATATTCTTTATACTCTTTTGTAATTCTTTGAATTTTTGTAAATCGAATTGATTCTTTTTCGCTATTCGCAAGAAGCGATTTCTTAGTATTCGTTTCTCAACTTCGGGAAGAAGATACTCTTGCGATGTAAGGTTGTAATAAGCGAATGTTCTGTAAATAAAAATTGATTCATAAGAAATGAGATTGCGAGAGTAATGGTTAAAAATGAGCGTAACTCACGCGATCATCATGCTATACGTTAAACACCATGTAATTGGTTCCATTATATCCCAAGAATATTCAAACCAAGTGAGTCTACCGACGAAACCCAATTGAGCAGAAAGAAAGAATAATCCGCCCCATTTGAATTTTAATTTTGAATGAGAACGCGCGTCTTTTAGAATCTTATGGAATAATTGATTCATTGGCTGGTAACTCGATAGCAATGCTTGCTTTCGTTTTTCAAGTTTCTGCAAAAGCAATTTTTTGAAAAGCTTCATTAATCAGTGTTCAAATATCATAGATCACTTTGGTCGGCGAAAAATCGAAATTATTTTTATTGGATTGCAAATAAAATAAAAAAAATTATATTCGAGCTCATGAATTCGAGTGCAATGCTCTCGGTTTAATTTAATGTGTAAGCAATTTCTTTAAATATTTAGGAAATTCTGAAAGTTAACCACAATTTTGCTCCGGCGGCCGAAGCCTTCGGCCTAATTTTACAAAGACATTCACTATGCATTACGAGAAGTTAATGCGCGCTAAAAGCAGTATGCAGTGTGCCTCTGCATTTGACGTTTGATATATCATCGCACAATTGCTTTTCAAAACAAAGAGTTTGACGCTCACATAACTACATTACACCTGATAGTCACGTAACATAACATAGGCTTAAATAAAACGACAAGTCATTCGTTTAAAGTGGGGATGCAAATAAACAATCGTTTCGCGTGAATCTAGTCTATTGCATATCGCTGAAATAGTATTTCATCGTTGATTTCAATTTTGAAAATGCAAATTAAACATTCAAAACAAAAGTTGAAATCGATTTAAAGCTAAACTAACTTTTATATCATCGTCCCAAAAATTCATTTTTGCATTCGACTGTCGCCACGCGATAATATCGTCGTTTGAACCTTTATAATCGAGAATGAACGAACCAAGATTTGGAAGACTGAAAGCAATGCGTTGGTTGTCGCAAATCGCGTCGCCCAAAGGTTCGTTTGGAGACAAAAGTGTACCCGAGCTCGGGTCGACAAAGGTTACTTTAGGAATTGACACCGTCAAACGGTGCTCTTCGTCGTCGTCGTCACTAGATTTGTCGCCTTCTTTCCGCAAACTTTTCGTTATTTCAGATAACGGCGTCCAAAAAGATACAACGTATTTGCAATCGTTCGCTTTGAAGTTAAAGAAACCAGAATCGAAGTGAACATCGATCGTTTCATACTCTTTGTGCGAACACAAATGTCGACAAAATGAAGTTCGATTCTGAAAAACAAACAGCAATAAAAGAAGAAAAGCGACCGTTTCGACGATTAAGGCGATTGAAAAACAATGAACGAACTGACCTTTGACAATGGTGAGCTGTTTAGACACTTGAATTCAGCGTTCGCAATCGTCAAAAGTCGACACTTGATAAGAAAAGGTAATCGCAACGAGAAACGACTGATCGCTGACATTTCTCACTTTTCTTGCGAAACATATGATTGAAGTGTTGTCAAAGCAACCGTTCGTTTGCTTGCGTTCAAAGCGATACAAACACGCACAAAAATCTGTACTATTTTCGTTAATTCGAAGCGCACATTTTTCGCGTTTTGACACATTTTTAAGAGCCATAAAAGCACAGCGAAATTCTGCATTTACCACTAACTGCGGTTGCAGCGGCATTTTGACTCAGTTGCGCGGAATTTAAGACTAAATTCCGTTTCTATCTAAAAATCAATTATTTTGCATAAATTTTTTCACCAAACTGTGTGCACTTTAGTTCAATTGAAGCAAACTGTAATTTTGTAAATTTTAATCGGACACAGTTTCGAAGGTTTCTTTCGTTTAACTTTTATTTTTAGATGTTACACTTTAGATTCTTACTCATCGAAGTGCGATAAATATAAGAATTCGTAATTTTATCTTTAAAATAATAAAAATTTCTCAAGTTTACGATTACAACTTTTATCAAATTGCTTTCAGCTAAGTTTTTAAAGAAAATCTAAACACGAATAGACGCTTTGCGTTGAGTAAAGAAGAGTTAATCGATTACTTCTTTTAAAAACAAAAATTTTCGTCTTAATCATTAGCAGAAGTTAATTAATATTTATTTAATCGTCGTAATAAAATTATATTTACGGCTTATTAAAAATTTAAAGCGAAAAATGATATACAAATAGGCACACATTCGCTCTCATTGAGCAAATTAGCGAAAATTGAACAGATTGTTGTTGACTGCTTCGAATCGATTTTGTTGGGAGCGGAGTAAAGAGAGCGATCGGAGTGTGAGTGAGAGCGAGAGAGTCAGAGAGAGAAAGAGAAAACTAGAGAGAAACGATTCTTCAGAGAGCGATCGCATTAGAAGCAGCGCACAACCGATCCATCCGCACTTCACCGCTCTCCGATAGTGTAGACATCTGTAACAAAGCCGTCCTCTGCTCTGCTCCGCTCCGCTCTCTTTCTGCTCTCTCTCTCCGAGTGTGTGTTGGTTGCTTGCCTGCAATGGACGATAGCGAAGGCATCACGTTTTGAAACGCCGAATTTTTTTCATTGCCTTCGCAAATTTAAATGGATAAAAATGTAATTGGAATAATCATAAACTTCGTGCTTAAAGGTGGCCCCCCGTGGGGTTTCAGAATCAAACAACGTGCCAATAAAGTGATCATTAGCAAGGTATGTATGTGTGTATGTGTGTGAGTGTGTATGTGAGCTTTACGTGCACGCTCCTCACACAGCATCCGTCATCCGCTGCGCTCGATCCTCAGCATCTTGTGTCCCGCATCGCAAGCGAGTGGAATGCTTTTTATTTGCTGGCGAAGAAAAACAGCGATTTGCACTTTTTAAAAAATTTATGAATGAGTTTTTTCTTCTTCTTTTTAAATACTATAAATTGTTTTGTAACAAGTTGCTTTTACGCAATCATTTCACGTAATTTTTTTATTATTTTAAAATAGCACATCAAATTCATTGTATACAAGCGTCTATTCTCTCTCGCTATCTCCCTTTCTCTTTCTCTCTCCTTCTCACTAACACACTCTCACTCTGCTTTTTAAGCTTAAAAACCAAACTCGTTTTAGGTTTTTTGTTCGTAATTGATTTACAACGGTGAATCTTGCAAATTCTTCTCGCTTGCTTTACAGTCTTTATAAATTGAAATATATAATTTAAGCAAGAAAAAAAGCGATTTGAAAGTGAAAATATCGAATTAAACGATTTTAAATAATCGTCATGAAAATTTTAAATGCTGAACTCGAATACAATTCGTGATAAAGTAGCAGTTTTTTGCTCCGCGCAATTTTTTGCCATTTATATGTTTGATATTAATTCCCGTGGAGAATATAAATAATTTTTTTTTTCTTCCTTCATGCTTCTCCACACTGAGCTTTAATTGCATTTGTAAGCCTTTTTTGCTTTTTGAATTTATGATCGTTACAAAATAACCTTTATTCATTTCTATCCATCTTTTTCTTTTACTCCACTGTTATTTTCTTCGTCTCTTTTTCTTTGCATCCAAAATTTAAATGCTCTAGCTTTGGATGCTAGTTCTATACCTTACTTTTGATTCTCTTCAAAGTTCGTTTCAAAAAAGTGAAACAAAAATTAAAAAAAAAATTGTTTTCTCTTACTTTAGTAAATATTAATTTCTAGTTCTGCTGCGTGATGATAGTAAAAAGCGAAATGGGCACAGAAAACGATGCAATTTTTTTTTCTCGCTCGTCTTTGGTTGGCAAAATAGAGATATTATAGTATGGGTTTAGTGAAAAACTTCCGCTTTATTCTGCTTTTAGGATGCTCATAAATTGCAATTGCATTTGCCATCAAAGTTTACGCGTCGCTATCGAACATTATTATTATTATGATTATTATGTATTAGTTAGATTGCTTAATCGCTCGTATATTTACATTCATTGTTCAATTAAAATATAGAGGGTAAGAAGAGGCGATGAGAAGAGAGTGAGGAGAGAGGGAGTGAAGTTGGGAAGAAAGATGAGAGAGAGTGTGATAAAAAGAGAGAGAAAACATCAGATATTAAATATATGTATGAAATGTCATCATTGTACCAGAATTAATAGCGTGCAATCAGCGCAATATTATGTTAGATGTATTCTCATTGAATCTATGTTATGCATATGTGTGTGATGCGTGTGTGTCTTTGAATTGATAAATGACAATGAATTGTGCAAATATTTACTGATCAATTAGTATTCATTATTAAATTTTATGAAAGTTCTCCTTTTTTTTTAATTTTGAATTTGACATAGGAAAAAAGTTTGGCAATGAAACTATTACTGTTTTTATTTATTTTTCTGCTCCAATATATAATATATTTGAATGAAATGAAAACGAATTAAGGCGTAAACAAGCCGTCAAATTTTAGCGAGTGAGATTAATTGGTAAACTAGAAATGAAGTTTGAACAAAATGAAAAAGAAAGAAGAGAGAGAGAGAGGATCCCTCGTCACGCGCATTGAATGCAATTTGAAATAATAATTTATGAATTATAACAAATTGGTTTGCACACCACACTTTACGAGTAGAAGGCAGCGGCAATAGCAGAATCAGCAATTGCAAGGCAGCAGCAAAAGTAGAAGTAATATAATCGATTGAATTATTACTACTTACATATACATATTTCGACGAAAATAACATTGTTTGATTGAAAACGTCTGCAACTAAATGTTTTTGATAGGAACAAATATTTTTCCCTCTCACATACTTACTGCATAACTTAGGCAATGGAGATTTAGTGTTTATTCGATTGCGTCAATCGCTGGCACACAAAAAAGCTTCAAATAACTAATATTTGCTTTTCAAGGCGGTCTAAACGAATGCAATCACAAAAAATTGTTTAAACCAAAATTAAATTTACACTTTCGTGTAAAAAAAGTTTAAAAATGAACAGTGCAAATGTTTGTGTTATCTTTCAATATTTTTGATATGTAAAACTATTTAAAGCTAATCTATTCAATGTATTTATAGTTTGTTTAAAAATCAAATTTTTCTCGATAATCGATTGCAGGTCAATTGCGGCGGCCGTGCGTTCAAAAGTGGCCTGAAAGTAAACGATGAAATCGTCGCTGTTAACAATTTCGACGTGGACAAGCATCCGTTAACATTGATGAGACAAGCGGATGACGACGCTCAACAAGGTTTCATTTTCGCTAATTATTAATTTAATTTACTTTTATTTTAGAACTTTTTTAATTTAATACAAAAAACCTAAGAAATTCAATTAAATTTAGATTTAGATTGCCATCAACTCACTAAATTAGATTTTACCTATCAACTAATTAAACACACTCTCAACCGTCAACTTCATCTAACTGTGAGAAGGTAAATTTTGCTTACAAAATATATTCGAGCGCCAATTGGTTAGACAAATTGTTTCATAATTTTCCGCTTTTTTTAACTCGCCTCTTTCTGAAAAAAAACAGACACAGCGACTCGGACATCGTTCCACCTTGTTTTTACTGCATCGACGATGAGGTGAACGAAGGTAAGCGCGTTACCTTTCACTACTTTTTCCTTTTCTCGATCGTAATCTCTCGCTGTCATACATTTCATATCGCCGTTTCGCTTATGTGTCCAATGAAGGCTTGTAATTGATCATTTATAACCGCGCACACCAGTAAATTGTTTATACGCTTTTTCGCTTTCAATGAAAATGTTTTTTAAATGCGTTGACCTCATTTTTTCGCGATCATCACTCGGAATGCTCAATCCTCTTCTCGCTCTCTCGCTCTCTTTCTCTTTTTTTTTGTATGCCGCCCTAAAAGTTGGCGATCGGTAATAAGCTCGCCTCGTACGATGTATACTTGCGATTAGATATTGTCATTCTTCGAATCGAATCGAAGCAACTGTTGCAGAAAATGCAGCAAAAAAAGTTTTTCACAAAATTTAATGCGCAACAGTTACATGTGTGTGCGTGTGTTTTTAATCATCATCGTTCTCTGTATGTGTTCTGCTTTTGCCATATGCTCAGCGACTGACAGTAGTGAAAGCGAACGATTCCCTCTTCATTCTTCTTCTTCTTCTTTTTCTTCTTCGCATACTTACTGCGAGCTATTTTTCCGTCAGTGTCGCCCAAAAAATGCCAACGTACTCTCACAATACCCTCTGACCGTGTGCGTTGTGTGTGTGTCTGCGTGCGTTATGTGACTTTGTTGCACACCAAAATCTGGCCGGCGTAAACTTTGTGTGGCGACGTCATAAATGAAAAAGCTAGCGAATGCGAACGCAGCTTCTTTTCCGAGTTTAGCTGTTCAAACCTCTGCCTCAGAAGATTGGTGTTTACTGAAGGAGCAAAGCTACCATACAACATTCGACAGCGTAGATTTACATTTTCCCAATAGTTTAAGTTCCGAATGCATGCAGTTTCCTGAAATTGTATTTCTCGATGATGACGCTGACGCTGGTGATGATGATGACAATGATGAAGATAACATTGCTGTTGTCAGTAATCATGAATGCGGCGATGAAAATGCTTACGGGAGGCAGCAGCGAGTAACGAACTACTTATTCGCAAAAGACTTTGACTCGTCATTCACGGTGGACATCGGCAGTATTTTACCTCCCTACGTTGGTCTTCTCGAAACCATAATCGAAGAAGAAGATGAAGAATACGTGACAACCATAAATGACAGTTGTAAGAAGCGAAAAGCTCCGCTCTCGCTTTCACTCTGCACGCGCATACCGCTATCAAATAGATTTGCTACTTTTTTGTTGAGATTTAAAACTTTTTTCGCTTTGCTTTTTAAAAAATGAATCGCACAGAGTTTTATAGCGAAGAAAGAAAATTGGTAAAAAGGTGTGTGTCGAGAGTGTTCTTGTTCACAGTGTGCGTGTTTCAGGATTGGGAGCTGCGAAATTTCGGGAGGAAACTGCGAGCTTCGAGTTCGCTGCAAAACTATGTTTAGTGATTGCCATAAATAGTAGGGCGAAGAATGTGTGCTCTCCGAAAAGCAACTTACTCTCGAGCAGCATCAGCTCCAGAAAGCCCCTTTTTTCTCTTGCTCGATGCGTTTGATTTTGGCACGTATTGCGCGCAAACAAATGTCACATTTGCAGAAGCAGTGATCTAACGTTGTTGCTGCATACACTGAAGTCTTGCTTCGTGCTAACTTTTTTGTGCTATCTACTTTCTTTCTGTCTCGCTCATCTCTCACTCTCTCATCATTCTTTTACTGTCATCAAAATTATGCACGCATTTTTGTCTTAAAGCTTACCAACTGCCGGAATATCACAGTCAAAGCGAAGAAGAAATACTCTCGCCTTCAGAAGATCAAGAATACGGCGAAAGCGTCGCTCAGACGTTAGTGAAACCGCTCGCAGAATCACGTTTGCCTCAAGCAGGGCCTTCGACAAGGCCGTTAGATCAACAAAGTGACTTAACACCGTCGGACATACCGTTAGCCCTCTCGCCGCAAAGTGAAGAAAGCGACATGTCTTCGGTGACGCAGCCGAGCTTCAAAGCACGGGCGCCTAAGAACAGTAAGTATTCGTTTTTTTTCCTCTATACGCTGCTTATTAAATGCGTTTTAATTTCCTGCTCATCGTTCGGCTACATCCTTGTACTCGATGCCGTCCTTGAATCGCTTTAAATCGAATCCATTGTTCAGAATGCATAATCCTGAACATCTCTCGCTTGTCTCCCACATCTTCTTCTTCTCACTCGCTTCAAACCGCTTTACCTATACGCAAAGTGTGCTCAATTTAGTTTATTTAAGTTTATTTAAAGTTTTTTCTCTTTCTTTTCTTCGCAAACTTTTTAGAACAGTTATCATTTCCAACTTCGTGACCCGTGCACTTTACTCCTACTGTTTCCTCTTCGTGCTTGTTTACTAAATGCTTAACTTTATCCCAGAAAAAAAAATAATGCGAAAATGATTGAAGGCAAGTCTTCATCGCCGTTTATTTTCTTAAAGTGTTTAAATTTTTTGTCCCGCGAAAAAAGTTTGTCCAAACAAATTGTTATTAGTGTGATATTAACACGAAAACACAGTTTAGAGAAAACGAAAAAAAGCGAAGTACGTACAATTGTGTCTGTTGATTTCTTTATCGATTGCTTTAGTTATGTAACTTCAATCTTAAACCATTGATTTTTCTTTCGTTCGAGTGGTTGTGGCGGCGGTGTCCTTGTCAAAGTGTCTACTCACATTCTCACTTTTTGGTTTCGTTTACAACGTGATTTTCCTCACTATTTGAAACTTGCGTCGAGAACTCGTGTTTAAAGTTTTTTTTTCGAAATTTCACGCCTGCCTCGAATTCCATTTTTACCAAGTGTTGAATGGATAATTATTATTATTATTCGTAGGATGTTTATAATTTGGAATTGAGTCAAATGCAATGTGTACTTTTTGATTTGGTTGTTTTTTATAGAAACCAATTCTTTGAAAAGTTAAACAAAACATCATAACTTGCTCACTCTATTCACTATTCATAACAAATCGGTAATTGTCACGCAACGAAGCATTCATTTCCAATATCCACCCAAAACGAAGGCTGAGCTTTTTTTTTAATCTACTTTCACTTTCTGCATTAGTTTGGAGCCCGGGAAGTACAACGACGAGCTCGAGTAGCGACAGCACTTCGACCACAATACCAGCGACTACGGCCTCTGCGACGCAGACAACGCCAACGAAAACCGACGCAAAAGCGAGCACATTACCTCACGGTTTTCGCACCGTTGATTTTCCACATTTAGATCGCGATACTTCTATGTTGAACATCAATACATCTTTGCCAGGCTCCAGTATTGAAAATAATCTCGTTTCACCGTCATCTGCTAGTGAAACATCGGTTGAAACCGGCAAGCAACTGGGCCATATCTCGCCTCCGCCGAGCCCGCTTCAAAGATATTGGACTTTACCGCGGCAAGTAGCATCAACGTCAAAAGATGATTATGTGAAGCAAGTGGTCACTGATAAGGCACCTCCACCAGAAGCGAAATTTTTGTACGAAACTCCGAGCACAAAGTATTACACTCTTCCAACTTCTGTTACCGAGCGAAGCGCTACAACGATTCCTGCTCCGCCGAAATTCGACGGCATCGGTCCTGTGGATGGTAGTGGCATTCCTCTTACTTTGCGAACTGTAAGAGATTTATGTTTGCATTCATGCATCCATTCACTCATTGATTTATCTCCTCTATTGAGGGCGTGAAAGAAGAGTTTAGAGAAGATTGGTACAAAACAATGTTCAAACGGTTGCACAAAGTTGATGAGCCTAAAACGGAACGCGACGAACCTTTAAGAATAAAGTACAAGCCGCATAAACCAGGTGCGATCGTTTATTCGTGTCGTTCGCTCTTCAAGTGTTTTTACATCTTACGTTCACTTTCAGATTATCGATTCAATGCGAAATATTTCGAAGAAGATGACAGAAACCGCGTGACGCCGAGAAATATAGCTGATTACGAGCCTGGACATTCGAGCATTTCTTTGCGTGAGAAGCAAATGGTAAATAAAATAGAATAAATACGTGTGCTTTCGGTGTTGTGTTGTTAATCACTGTCAAATAATCGTTATTTTCTCGAGTTTTTTTAATCCATTAACGTTCGAATTAACAACCATGTTTCTCTGTGCTATCGTTATTTCCGTCCCAGTTTTATGCCGATTTAATTAATTATATCGATACAATATTTTCTGAAGTATTTTCGTCCACACTTCAGGTAAGGATAACTCATTTAACTTCTCATGATATTTGATTTTGTTTATTTGCGTTCCTACTTTTCGCATTTTTTGTTTGTTTGTTTGCATGCTACTGATTCGATTATTCTGCAACACTGACCACTTCTTCTTATAAACTTAGGAATCAGCCGCTGATCAGAGTAGTGGTGAACTAACAAAAGTGAAAGAGGTGTGCTATTTGTTTGAATGCGTTTGAATTGCATTTGATTTGCTGACACACTCACACACACAAACAGGCTGAAGACAGCGAGAAAGAAGCTCAAGATTCTCATGAGAAGCATAAGCGATCGAGTGGTGGTGTTCCTTATCATCCTAATTGTGTCTTTAATGCTCTCACGTCGACGAACGGCTATGAATCTGATTCTTCTTATATAATTAAGAAAAAGGAACCGAAATCAGGTATAATCAGTGCTTAAATAAAAAAAAATTAACATTCATTGCTGATCATACGAAAAGCACCGACACCGGCTTCACGCTCAACTTATTGTGCAGTGCAAAGAGGAGACATCGATATTCCAATTAGCGGATTACAGAAGCCTGCCCCTCAGCCACGATCGCACAAAGGTACACACGTCAATAATATTTGCTTATGTCTGCATAAAAATGCACAGTGCGACATTTTCGCAATGCAATTCATCTTCTGCACGATCTGTGCTTGCAAAGGGTTGTTGCGAAGTGAGAAGATACCGTACATTTGAGTGCATGAACTAAATACACAGAACACGTCCGCTGACATCTAAATCTAATTTGAACACTTTTCGCTTATAAAAATTGATCATCACTTCTTGAGGCGAAAAAGCAAAGGGTCACTAATGGTTTGCACTTGAATTTCTCTAACTTAAATGCATTTGTTTTCCGCTCTAACTTTTTAGGAATACTAAACTATAAAAGTTACATTAAGCTTGTTATAAACGCAAGACAGCCATTATTTGATTCCTTGTCTGATGGACAATGCGAAAGAGGTAATTTGAAAAAGAAGAAATTTTTTTGTTTGTTTCTCGTCAGATATTCGTCACTAACAGCCGAAAGCGTATTGCAAGAATTTTTTTTTTTATGAAACCAAAAGTGAATTTTAGTCGTCAAGACTTTTGGTTAGAAGTTTGCATTATGCAGTAATCGATTGTTATGGCATAAAAAAGACTAACGAAAAACCAAATACCGAAACCTAAAAATGAATCAAAATTCTTCTTCATGCGTTATTTACAAGTAGTCTTATTCTAGTGGGCCCGAGTCCACCTTTGAGAGCGTTCGATCAGCTCTCAACGCACTACTCGCAAGTGCCCCCTCCGCAACGGCCGCCATCGCCGCAAATTTTGTCTGATAAAGCGATCGATGACTGGCAGAGAAAAATGAACGCTGATTTCAATGACATTTATCAAGCGCTGCAAAAGAAACAAACGATAGCCGAAACAAATTTAGAGACTTTGCCACGAAAAAACAATGCTGTGAACGATGCTGCTGTGAACAAAGAAACGGTTACAAGTAATATTAGTGCAGAGAATATCATTAAGAGCGAAAGTTTGAATCCATATGTATCGGAAAGTCTTAAAAATTATGAGGAAAACAAATCAGTGCTCGATTCACTTATTCAGCAAATCGAAGCAGAGGCAAATTTTAATTTGGACGAAGGTATTTTTATTATTATTATTTATTATTTATAAGTCATCAACAACCCTGTGCAGTCTAATCGTTACTTCTCCTAGCATCTTCCATAATTATTGCGAACTATTTTACTAACATCTATTCTCTTTCAGAATCAAAGCATAAATTCGAAGAAGATCAAGTGAATATTCATTATAAAAGTCCTATTCAGCAATTAGTCAAAGACAGCATTTTAAATGATGAGGATTTAGTGAAACGTCAACGTGAACAAGTAATTCATCAATCATTTTCAAGAACATCCATACCTATACGCATTTGATAATCACTTTCGCTTGTTTCGCAGATGCGGCGTTTTTACGAAAGCGAACTCGAAAGGAGACATTTGAAAGAATCGCAGAATAACGCACAACGTCGTCATCACTTCACACCTAAACAAGATCATATCGTGCATTTGGATCGCTATCAACGGGCATATATCGAGAAAGGTATTGTGTTGTTATACCGTTTTTCACTCTGACACAATATTGATTTTTAAACTCTGTTCACCGCTTTCAGACAGCAGTCAGCTGCAGCAAAATTTGTTGGCCCGTGTTATTTTCGATTTTCATGCCTTATCGCCGCGCGAACTTTCGATCAAGAAAGGCGACATCGTCATTGTACATCGCCCTGTAAATCATAATTGGGTTGAAGTTGAAGATTCTCAAAGTGGACTCAAGGTAAAACACGCTCGAGCATTTTCACGCTTTAGTAAATCACAATCCGCTCAAAGGGTTTGGTGCCGAAAAATTATCTCGATTTTGACAGAGAAGGATCAGCGAAAGCAAAATACGATTTCGACGCTAAAACGCCAGTTGAAATTTCTTTGAAAAAGGTTTGTTTACTCACGTGTCTCCAGCGTTTTTTGCTGATCGCTTCACTTTAGTCGGAAATGGTTAAGTTGTTGCGCAAAGTTGATGACAATTGGTATGAAGGGATTAACTCGAAAGGAGAAATTGGTATATTTCCCTGTAGTTACGTTGAAACTTTAAAGCCTCCACTTTGTAAGTAACATTTTCTCGTTCGAGAAAAACTTATTTTCAAACTCGCAAAACTTTTAGATTTGCAGCTCAACAACAATTACTCTTATCGACCGACCTCGCCTCCCCTACAACAATATTCGCGATCCTTGTCACCACCGGTATGTCCACCGTCGCCATCAAGACCGATGAATGGAACCACAGTGTACAAAGAGCAGCTGCCTGCTTCTTCATCGTCCTCAAGCGGCAAACAGCAAAAGTTGTACAGAGTGCTCTATCCGTACAAACCTCAGCAAGCGGATGAATTGGAATTGTTGGCTGGTGACATACTGACCGTAACTATGCAGTGCGACGATGGCTGGTATTTAGGACATTCAACGCTGACCGGACAATACGGCACGTTTCCCGGCAACTATGTTGAATTACTCATGTAATTGATTAATGTGATGAAACCTTTTAGCGAAGATAATCAAATCAGTGTGTCAAAAAATTTATAGATTGAGTAGAGTCGACGGTTGTTTGTTTAACAAAATTAAGCCTCAAATTTGAAACAAAAAGCCTTTTTAAAAACAAATTTACAACAAAAACAAAGCAAAACCTTTTTTGACGAAACTTTTAAAACGAAAGAAAATAAAAAACCAAACACTGGATTTTTGCCTTAATTTGTACGGCAAACACAAGGCCATAAAAAAATCTGTTTTACATAATAATAATGATGATAATTGATAATAATTAATAATTTTGAGTTAACTAATTTTAGCGGTTTTTTGTGCAACTTTATCACACAACAATTAGTAATCGTTGATTGTAAAAAATCCAGAGGCAGCTAACAACAAATACAAAAATGTATAAATAATATAACGTAATTAAACTGTCCATATTTATGCTCACTTCAATTGATTTCTCACTGCAATTACTTTCTTTCATCTAGTCATATGAAAAAAAAAAATTCAAGCGCATGTATTTTTATTCAAGCTGACGATACCAATATCAGGCTCTCGACCTGCAAGGATTTCTGAGTCGTAAGCGTGATCGATGTAAACAAAACACTTTAAAAACAAACAAACAATAAAATTAAAGTTAAAGCAGTAAAATTAAATTTATGTAAAAAATGAATAAATAGGCGCAAAAATTGTTCTTAGAAGTGATTTAATTATTCCCGTCTACAGACAACTCATTGATGTAACTCGTTTACTTTTGCCCTAGTGACATTACTCGGCACATAGCCTAATTTCACTTTCTGCGCGAAATAGCGTATTTTAGAACTTAACTGAAGAATCACGTTTCAAACATTTTTTTAAAGTGAGTCTGAAATTTCTTAATTTTTAGGAATTAGATTATAAAACACGATATTCTTAATCTTTGTATAGTCAGAAGAAAAAAATCTTTTTAAAGTTATTTCTTAAGTGAGTGAATTCGTAAAATATATCTCAATGTTCAATTCTAGAAATAATTTTTTTAAGGATATTTATTCATTGGTTCAAAGTAACAACGACAGAAAAACAAGAGGAATTAAATTGTTCTCGTTGAAATCATTTAAAACAAATATTTCGACGTACTTTTTGTTAGCTCGGTGAAGTATCGTCCAGGTTTTTGTTTTTGCTTTACACTGTATGTTGTGGAGGTGTAACTTTAGGAGCACATTTTTCGTTTCATTTCGGTTGTTTGCTGGAAATTTTCATCGAATTTCGCGACAATAGAAGCCAAGTCGTTTGCACTTTTCGCAAAGATTTTGAGGATGTTCTTTACTTTGGTCACTTACATCCAAACCGTCGGGTCTATCCAACGGTCGCTGTGTAAGAAATTAGCGAATTTAGCCACATGATTAAAGCATCATAATCGCTTTATTTTACTTGTTTATGCGGGTAAACCATTAGGTGACACTTTATACACATTTGTCCATTGTTAGCCCATGAATTTGCACTCATCCATTTGCGTTTACATTTTAAGCACTTGTACTCGCCGAAACAGCGTTTTTTGCCTTGATAAGGCGTTAATCCTTTAACAAGAAGAACATTCAAATAAAGGATGATAAAAGTAAGCGAAATTTATTTGATAAGCCTATTTAATGCGACTAATTCGCATTCATATACCTGCATCGTATTCATTAGCAGTTATAAATTAAGTTGAGTATTTTTTTTTAATCCTATGCATTTAGTTTGATTTGTTTAATTACTATTCTAATATTTATAGTTTTCGTTTTTTACCTTTGTTTTCACTTTCGTTTTTGATCGCGAATGAATCTTCAAAGAAAACAGTTTCATTTTGACGCAAATCGTTTTTTATTTCGGACCCTTGTGGACAACAATAATTAAGGTATTGATTCTTATCAACACACAGTTGACAAAAGTTTGCAGGTAGCGATTGTTGCACATTCGGCACATGAAAGCAATCATTTGTTGTCAATCGTTGAAATGCTGAACTAAGCTGATTTATAAGCGTTACTTGAGTCTGAAAATTCATTTTTTTATTTTGATTATAAATTTAAAAAATTAAATTATTGAACTTTTTAAATCATTGTTATTGAAAGATTAGCAGAAAAGTGGGAAGTAAGATTAAAACAAGGTGAATGATAGTACAAATTTATACCCAAGCAAAAAAATGTTTTTAGTCACGATTATTTAATCGTTTAACAATAATTATTGCAATTATACACTTGTGGTTACATCAGGCTATCTTATTCATTGAAAATTCAAGTTATGAATAGCAAAGATAGCATATTAATGCGGTTACATTTGTATAAAGAAACGAGTGCAAAGGTTTTTTTTGGCAACACCGAAATTTTTGATCAGCAAATTTTTTTTCGACAATTAAACTTTTAGCGTTTTAAACAAACTTTTCACTGATTAGCCAAGTATTTGTTCGCCAAATGATCGATTTTGATATGATATGATTTTTTTCTGAACAGTCGACAAATGCGCCTAATTGTTTCCAATGTGCTCATTTCTTTATCTTCTTTTTTTCGCAAGTATATGTCTGATATCAATAAATATTACCACCATCATTATGGTCTAAGGAACATGTTTTAACCTTATTTCTGCTTTATTCAATATCGATCGAATCAAAAAACATTGCGCTATTTTAAGCATCTCAAAAATTGTTTTTCTTAAACTTTCGAAGTAAAAAAGATTCAATAACTTTTAAAACTGACAAACTAATGCTACAACAAAAATCATTTCTGCGAAAAGCGATTGTTAAAAATAGTTTAGTGACAAAAATTGGATTAAAATTCAGTGCAAAGGCTGGCATTTTGTTAAGAAAAACATTACCTTGACGTCAAAATTCGATACAATTTATCGAAGCAACGCGTTATGTTAGATGGTTCAGATAAAATGAAGAGAACAGAGGCGAAAATTTTATATAATTGAAAAAAATTGTCTCTCATCACAAAAATTTTGTAATAAGCGAAGAGAAATTTTCATCTCAATGATAAAAAAAAACGAATCGAAATTAAATCGCTCAGTTTAATGACCATTTTGTTTCACGTTTTTCCATCAAAAAATTTTCCCCATTTCGCAAGTGTTGAAAAGAATTATTTTCAATCCAAATGTGACCATGAATTTTTGAATTTATTAGGATTGAAAAAAAAACGATTGAAATTATAATTTGGTTTATTCGCGGTCAAAAATTTAACTCATTTTACAAAAATATTTTCAACAATGCTAAAATTTAAAATAAACTCCAAATTTAATTTTGAATTCATTAAATAAATAAATAAATAAATTATTTTAAAGTGTTTTTTAAAATTTATTTAATGTTTAGTGCAATAAATAATTTTTAATGTGCTACAGTATTCATGAGTAAAGCCACTATATTTGCTTATACATCCGGTGTTTGAAACGAGCTTAAAAATGAAATCTACTAAAATATTTGAAATTATTTAAGTGAATCTCATTATTCTAACGTTAAAAATACGACGCATCAATTTTAGTGAATCAATTATATTTTGAAAATATAATTTTAAAGTATTTGCTTGAAAATTTGCGCTAGTTCTTTGATCAAACTTTTTACAAAATCTTTCAAAAAAACTTGAAGTCTTAAAAAAAGTGTCAAAATTAATTAAGTCAATTACGCACTCTATGGTTTTAAATTTTTTATAAATTCAAGAACAGCAGAAACATTTCAAAATTCAATCTAATTAACGCAAAAATTGCGAAAAAAAGTGTAAGAAATATATTTTTAAAGAATCAAAACTATTTTTCACATTCTGCAATTGCTCGTTCAAACGCTTAACTATTGCTTGAACCTGATACTGCTAAACCACTAATTGCCGCCGCGTTCCACAAAGCAGCGCAAAGTTTTGCCAAATTCTCCTCTCGTTATCGTCTTCTCGAGCATTTCGTTTACATGTTAAAAAAAAATAACGTATCTAAGTGAGGATTTAGAAATCTGTGGGTGTTTGATTAAGTCGCATTGTTTCTAACAAGTTTTTGCACACATTTTAGCTGCTTGATGCACACATTTTAAATTTTTTTACCATTTATGCTTTTGCATATTTAATCAAGTAAAAATGGCTTTTTAACTATGTGAGAACGTATCTTTTTTTTCCTACACAAAATAAGAAAATAAAGCATACTGCGTTTGAAAAAAACACACACACACGCACACAACTCACACATTTAAATGTAAATTGATGTGAAACAATTTTACTTAACAATAGTTGTAACCCTTAGGAAACCATTTTTTCCATATTAGAGCAAAGGATACTGCTTCTCGTTCAATTTGAGCTTTGAATGTTAAAGTTAAGGAAAGGGAGAAGTGAAAATTGTCTTTAACAAAAATACATTTAATAATTTAATTTAGTGAATTATTGATTTAACGCTAACGCAAAGTGCACAGCGATTCTCTACCTTTTATCGTTAGCATTCAAAACTCAAACGATAAACTGTAACAATAAGCAATGTTTTTTGGTCTGAAGAAGGAGATAGTGGTCTCGGAAATGTTATCAATTTTTTTTAGCGTTTAACAAAACTATTTTTGCCTTAAATACGAAAAGTTAAATTTAGAATACTAAGAAAGCGAAAGTTGTAAAATTTTGTGAATTACAAATGGGAAAGAAGTTAAAGGTAAGAAAAGCTCTTCATATGAAGGCTATTTTGTTTACATGATAGATAGAAGTAGCAACGAGTTAGTCTAAATTTGTAATAAGATCAACAACATATCTGAATGCAAGAGGAATTTAACAAACAGTCATAAATTTTATAAAAACAAAAGTGTAATTAATCCTTGGATTCATTTTACTGTTCTCGCCATTAAAAGGTTTTCCCTTGAATCAAAATAAGCTATTCAACTGATCTGAAGCAATTGAGTAATTTTTAATAATGAATTTCAAATCATTTATTTATACTCATACATATTGTGATTAACTTAAAATAAAGTTAAGCTCACTTCAATTAGATTTTTTCTTATGTTAAGTTAGCTTGTGAATTCTATTTGAATTTGTTAACGTGATTTCTTTATTAAGATAAATGAACAACAAAATAATAAATTCGCCACATTCCCATTCTATAATATTAATAATTCATTTCGATCACTTAACGCAACGTCAAACACAGTTTGAAACTGTGTTTGAAACATTCGCTAAAATACAATTTTGCAGTCGCTTCCAATAAATGTAATACATTCCTTTTGTCTGCTGTCTTTTGCTTCTCAATTGTGTGATAAGTTTTAATCGAAAGTAGTAGAGCTCAAGTATGAAAAGAAAAAGAAATGTATTTTCGTTAACGAACATAATAAAAAAAAAGCCTTCATATGATATACAAAAGCGCAATTGATTTGCTCTCGAGTGCAAAAGGAAATGATGTTCCTGTAAATATATAACTTAATAAAACAGAAGCAAGTGATAATGATAAAAAGTCTAAATAAAGTTGTTGTTTGTGCTGCTGAACCAGTCGTTTCTGAACAGCATACGTTTTATTAC